>JAVJIF010011147.1:0-107842 GCA_038442645.1 Agave tequilana | reverse complement strand
CTCTCTCTAACTCTTACTCTCTCCTCTTCACTTTCTCTCTCTAAATATTTATATCATATTTTAACGGCGCGTGCGCGAGTTCCATGGATTTCGGACCTTTCGGCATTTCTGGTGATTTAGGCGAGTGTCCTCGTTCTCGCCTCCACTTGGGTTTCCCCGCTTTGTCGGGTCGATATGTATTTTATTCCATGTTAAATGTATTTTGTATTGGGCTGAGTCCCTGTATTTGTGTATGGCCGAGTGCCAATGACTGGACCTGTATTGCTCTGTGGCGAATGCTTATATTAGGGTAGTTTAATTCTTGTACATATACCATGCCTGTGATGTACTTTGTTGCTTTATACCATGCATGGCCAACCCTTCGTGGTCGATTGGACTATGGGTTTCTGCCCACTCCTGGGATGGCTAGTAGCCACCGAGAGTGCGCTTCAACCCCGAGCGTACTCGAACCCTTCAGCCTCCGGTCTCTCACTATCTCGGAAGAGAAGTGATTGGGACCGACAGGTCTCTCTCCGTCCTTCAGCCTTCGGTCACTCACTATCTCGAAAGGGAAGTGATTGGGACCGTCAGGTCTCTCAGCTCCGCCTGGTTATCATGATCAGCGTTCAGCGCTTTACCACTAGATTCATCTAGGCGAGATGCTGCCGGATTTCCTACTCGCACTTTAAGCCGAGTTGTCCCGGTAACCTTGCCAGACGCTCCAGTGTTAAATACTACTTGCTGTTTGTGCCTCCAGCTTGCTCAGCTTCGCTTGGTTGTGCTCAGCTACTACTCTATCACATGCCATGTATTACCTGATATGTTAACACTTGCCATGCTATTACTTCATGCCTGTCATTTACATCCTACTATTCAACACCTGTTTGTATCACCTGACAATTGATGTGTTATCACTTGACACCTGACATGCTACTACTTGGCAAGGCCCCTTGTTATGACATGACTTGCCACCAGACTAATGTCAATCTCTTGACATGACTTGTCACCTGCCAAATATCATCCTCCTGTCATGCTATCACTTGACACCCAGCATGATATACTTGACTTGTGATTATCACATTTACGGGAATCCTGCCTTGTTATCCTGTATTGCATACAGTGACCTGTTATCCTGTATTTCATACAGTGACCTGTTATCCTGTATTGCATACAGTGACCTGTACTCCTGATACACAGGTATTCTTGATATTCCTGACTTGTTCCTGCTCATTCCCGAATATGATAATCATCTAATAAACCGTAAAATGAGACAACTTGCATCGGGTCGGGGGAAACTTGCGGCTATCAATATGTGTTCGTGTTTACAGTGGTATTAGGCATGTTGTGCAACTAAAACTTCCGTCTAACCTGTGGGCCTCCAGGGGACCGAGGGGAGAGCTGGCTCCCTCCTTCCTGGTACCATCCTGATAAGGGCATTCATAAGACCCTCCTGATAGCCTTGCGGCAAGTTCCGTCACCAAGCAACGAAACATCCTGGGCCGTGGTCCCGGGTATGTACGGGACCCACTGTAACATTGTTCGTTGATACTCCCGTTGGTTTCCAATAACAGCCTTGCTTTACTCAGATATGGATATATGTGTGCTGGGATGCTAGTTCACATATCTAGATATCAGGGTAAGACGAGTATAATAATAATAAAGTGCCAAGATGATAACATGCTCTTTAAGTTGTAGGTAGAAGTATGTGGAATGGGACGCATACTGAAGCCTGCAACTTAGACGGCTCTAAGTATAAAAGATGCCAGCTATGGATCTGTTGTATGCTTTGCCGAGTTTGCTTCCATTGGGTTTTACATCAGATTTTTGGTTTTATGATTATTATCATATTAGCTGCTCATACCCTACTTTATCACTTGTATTCCATTCCATCAGTCTTCTGCTCCTATCTTATCATACCATGAGTACTTCCTGCTTGATATCATTTGTTATATATCTACCTGCCTATATATGCTTATGCTCACGACACGGTTTTCAATGCATGATTATGATTCAGTTTTATCGATACACTTATACTTATCTTTGTACGCCATCTGGCTTTAGCATCATCACTTGCTGGGGAGTTTCATTTGACTCCCCTGGATCCTCATGTCCAGGTCATGGAGCTTGGAGCGTGTGGATTCTCCCAGTTGCTGATCAGAGTGGCGCAGCGGTAGCGTGGATCTCCAGCAGGCCATCTGAAGCCCCATCCTTCCAGGCTCCCTTGTGTGGCTCTAGAGTTTTCCTGTTATGACTCTGAGCCTGTCTTTTTACTATTCATACTTGTATATCTCTTTGTAATCTCGCAATTGCGCATATCAGTGATGTAATATTCATGTAATATTGGATCACCTCTGGTGATAACCTTGTAATTGTACTCATATGTTGGAATGTATAACGCACCATTTGCTTTCGTACTCTGATTCCTGCTTGTACTGATGCTTAGCGTATATACGTGAGGGTATTTCTGACCTGCATATATACGTCGCAGTGACGTCCCCGTACCCGCAGGATCGGGGCGTTACACCCTCCTTTTGTTTGCCCTTGGACTTCTTGGAATGAGTTTTAGCCTTCACCTTTATTTTTTTCTTAAGCAGTTGTGATAGCATCTGCTTAAGGGTGTCGATGATTCTTGCTGAGCTCGAATCGTATCGAATTATTCTCATTGGACTCGGGCCTACTCTTCGAATTGCTTGGCCATCTCCTTGGGAGTTCTCGCCATGTAAGCAAAGGCGGTTGTCCCCAAACTGGAATTTGAATACTGGGATTCGATAATGGCGGAGTGCTCATCATTTACCTCAATCCCCTTAGCAACAGATTGTAGTTGACTGGGGTGATCGTTCCCGTGCGGGTCCGAGTGTGTCGGTAGACCCATTCAAGTTTGATAAGAATATCCTTCAAACCTAGAGACCGATCCGTATCTGACTCCTTCGAGCTGACAGCCAGTTGCTTCCCCTTGAACTTGCTTGGTGTGGAGCTTGGTCCCACCATTTTTGTAGTCACTTCTGGGTACTCAATATTGGAGAATGATTTCTTCTTTCGTGATCGTTATCTTTTAGCTGACTCTGAAACCATTGACAATCGGCTAAAAATCGAAAGTTTATCTGAAAGCCGCAATGGCAGTCAGAGAGCACTGCTGAGATTAGCTGCTCGCAGTGGCATTAAGGGGAGAATTGATGGACGCTACTCTTCCCTGTCAGGTAGTCTTTTAAGTCCGTTGAGGGGACATCTGAGAAACTAGCCTCGAACCCCTAGGTGGTGAGGGATTTTGGCTGAACGCGGGTCTTGCATTTCTTTGTTGAAATACGGACCTCGCATTGAGCTGAAACGCGGCCATCGTTTTTTAAATGCGGGCCTTGCGTTCTGAAATAGACAGAATGCGGGCCTCATGTTTTGGAGCCACTAGAAAGCGAGTCTCGCATTCGACGAGGACCTTGCATTGTGAAAGAACAGGGGACTCGCATTCTGGGACAGAAATGTGCTCCTTGTGTTGCTTAAGAGAAATGAGAGTATGAACCCCGCGTTCTGAATCTGCAAAACAGATTGCTTCTATAGAATCTTCAAGCTATTGTGATGAGCGTGGTGCCTTCGTTAATGTTCAGCATTCCAGTTAAGTCGCAGGGGTTGTTGGGAACCCCTGGTAATTTGTAATTGCAGAGTTTGGAGAGGAGAAGGATGGTGTAATTAATCTTCACCATCTCTTTGATCGTTCACTGAGGCTTTTGCCTTACGGTTCTCCTGAGAGACGTTGATGCGGGCAGCGTGGGCTGCACGAGAGATTTTCAGAACCTCTTCAGAAATGGCACCTTTTGCGTTGTGAGTAGTGGTGCGGGTCACTGTAGGACTAATCTCTGAAGAAATTCGAGAGCAAGTCTCAGAAGAGACTTTGTGGAAATGCCGCATTACCTTGGGGCTGGCAGAGCCTGAGGAAAGAAATTCCTCAAACTATCCTTGGTAGTATTCAACGACGAGAGATTCCGCCGTCTTCCTGAGGAGACGGACATCGACTTGCGCCACAGCATTCTTATTAGTAGAGAACGAATTCCCCAGCAGAGTCGCCATCTTTTGTTTAGTCAGAAAAATGCCTTGGTCGATGTAAGATTTCTTTGAGTGACTGAAAGGTTATAGCAGAACGATTCCGATTACAAAAGAAAGAAGAATACTCAGTTCTCTCCTTTGTTTAAAGCTGGGTTCTTTGAGTAGCGTTAGAGAGTGATTCTTGTTCTCTGTTGACCGGCTGACTGTCTAGCTTCTCTTCAGGATACTCTCAAAGACTAATTAAAGAGGAACTCTGTTTTTAACACGCAAAGTGTTTAGAGTCAACTGATTACTTCTTTTTTCTTTTCTCCAAAAGTCCTCTCTTTCGATCCCAAAAAAGTGTCCATAAAGAGTCTCCAAAAAGAGTCCCCCTCTCTTCATAGCTATTCAGGCTATTTATAGGGAGTTATTGTTAGCCAAAGGCCCTTCACCTTAGTTTTGATGATGACTAACTTATGAAGTTAAGTTACTAATGATCTTGTGTTTATTAAGTTTCATTTATTGATCAAGATCTTAGTAGGTGTTTAGCTTCAATAAAAGGATTCAAAATCAAGTTTCAAAGCTATCACGTGTAGATTCAAGAGCTCGCGTGTCAAGATCGCATCTAAAACTCAAGAGGTTATTGATCAAGATCTTAGTAGGTGTTTAGCTTCAACAAAAGATTCAAAGTCAAGTTTCAAAGCTATCACGTGTAGATTCAAGAGCTCGCACGTCAAGATCGCATCTAGAACTCAAAAGGAGTCGAGCTCATTTGGATCAAATTTGGATCGAGTCATCTTGGAGATGAAGATTGATAAGAAGACTTCAATTTAGGTTTGTTGTTTAGTGTTTTAGATCTTGTGTAAGGATAATTTAGCTTTGATGCTCAAGTATACACGCACACAAGTTTAAATAGTTTTTGGTTTCCGTTTAACCGTTTGTGTTTTCAAGATTACATCTTATAGTTTCATAAATAGATTTCATCAAAATAAGTTTACATGCTTTATATGTATGTTGGATTTTATCCATATGCATCTATGCTTCATATGTTTAAAAAAGCTTATTTTGATGTATCTAGTTCATGGTTTCAAGCTTTGTTTTTAACAAAACTTATTTGGTATTTAATGTCAAAAATAAGTATATATCATTTACCATGTGTATTGGATTCTATACATGCATATCATGCTTCAAAAGTGTTTCAATATCTTGTTTTTGTATTTAAACAAGTTTGAGAAAATATTGGTTTTCTATTTCAAAATTGATTTTTAGAAAATACCGATTTTGTTTAAACCTTAATACTTTATGCCTCAAAAAAAGTTCAACTTATTTGTATATTCCTTGACCTTTGATCAAACATATTTGTATTTCAAGTGCTTACATGAACTTATTTTTGTGGATTCTATGAGATTTTATGGGAATTTATAGGTATTTAAAAGTTTAAATTTTCAACCATATAATCTCTGTTCTGGGCTACTGGCGGTCGACCGACCGGTCGACCGAACTAGGGCTCGGTGGTCGATTGACGTACACAGAACGTGCACAAGCCCTTTGCCATTGGCTTGGTTGACCTACCGGTCGACTGTAGCAAGGCGCGGTCGACTAACCGGTTAACCGACTGGATCAACTCAACTCTTGGGTTGGTCCTGGTCGACCGAACGATCGACTGACAAGGCACTGCCTTAAGGGCGGTCGACTGACAGTCCAAACGGTTAAAAATATGGCCATTGGGCGGTCGACCGTGCAATCAACCAACATGCCATTATGGGCATGATTTGACCCCAACAACTATATTTCTGAACCCCTATAAATATGGGGTTTTGGGGCCAGTTTTCAACAAGTTTTTTAAGAGCAATTTTCCCATCTTCTTAAGTGTTTTCAACAAGTTTTCAAAAGTACTTTTTGTACCAAAACACTTTTCTTTTATTGTTTCAAAGTTTTTGTAAAATCAAAAGAAAACAAGTCTTTGGGAATCTATGTTGTTCTTCATTTTTCATATCTATTAAGAAGTTTTTCCCAAGTGTTTTCTTTGTTGTTTTTTTTCAAACACTTTATTTTCTCACATACTTGAGCTCTTCATTGAAAATGTATCTTTTAGGATCATGTTTGTGGGAGGTGTTCTCTTTGTGATCCTTTGTGATCACCAAGAGATTGTTTGTGATCTAAGTGATCACCAAGTTGTAATCTTCTCTTTGCTTTGTGCCTACCCTTTTGTGTAGAGGTGTGAGAGTTAAAGTTGTGTACTCCTTATTTATAAGTTGTAATTAGTCGTTGGAGGTCCCTTTATGAAACATCCAATAGTGGATAGTGGAAATCCTTCTGTGTGAAAGTGGGGACGTAGGGTAGTGATTTGAACCTCAAAACATATTCTTGTGTTTGCATTTGATCTTCTATCTCTCAACTCTCTACTCTTTATATCTTGTATTACTTTACTTGTTCATACTCATATGCTTGATATATATGTGTGCCCACACTTATGTTCAATCAAGAGAGCTATTGAAGCACCATAACTCTTAGTTTAGAGGAATCATGAGGAGAAGTTCCAGAGCCCTTCATGGAAAATTCAGACACTCTTGGTTACACATAGTGTGTGTTTAGAAATTAGTTTTAATTTCGTATTATTTGTCCTAGATTAACACTACACCTATTCACCCCCTCTAGATGTACTTTTAGTTATAGGGGTATTATCGTCCCCTAAAATCCCTCCATAATGGAGATTAACTCCCCCATTATGTGAAAAGTTAATTGACCTAGTGATGGGGGTCTGTTACAACAAAAATACGGGTGTCGTGCTGGACGCGGGTCTCGCGTTGCTTGTTGCAGACGCGAGCATCTCAGGACACGGAGTTGCTCAGACTCTCATTTGAAGTGAGATGCGAGGTTTTTCAGACCCGTGTCTGAAGTGAAGCGCCAAGTTGCCCTGACATGCACTTGACATGGAACACAAAGTTACTCAGACTCGTGTTGGATGGGACGCGGAGTACTCAGACTCATGTTAAATGGGATGCGGAGTTACTCAGATCCACATCTGAAGTCTTCATGCTTCTCTGGACGTGAGGTCCGCGTTTTAGTTTGAAATGCGACCTTTGCATTGAAGTGAGGTTCGCGTCTGATGATTTGTCCTTGGTGATTTTTTTTTGACAGCCTACAACTCCACATCTTCTTCCATTTTTGAGAATGATATTCAAGTTTTGAAGAAGTGTGTTGATTGTTTAGGCTCTACTTTGAGTCAATGTGCCATGAACCACACGAGGTTAGAATCCATGTTTTGCAAGAAACATGATCGGAGTAAAACTAGCACTTGAAAATATGTATTTTGAAATCAGTATAAATATGTGTGTACTTTGGCTTCCTCGATATTTTCGTTATAGCATTGGCTCAACCGATCGAATCCATAAGGAAGGGAGACAATAGAAGTATTAACAATTCTTATTCATGTGTTATGTTAACAGTTCTACGATAGAAGCATTAACAATTCTTATTCATGTGTTATGTTAACAGTTCTTCTTTGTTAAAGAAAGAGAAAAGAAAATAAAAAAAACTAGAAGTGATAGGTGGAGAAGGTGATGAAAATGGCGTATGAAAATAATAAAGTGGTTGTAAATCGGTAAAACAAAATGAGAAAATAGAGCTGAAGTGGAAAGTGAAGTGATTTAGAAAGTGGGTTTAAAAACAAAATGAAAAAGAAGATGAACTTTGTGGTGAAGAAAGGAAAACAATGGTGAACAAAGAAGACGGTGAAAAATGAGGATAAGAAAATTTAAAATGATTTTGAAAAGGGTTTTTAAAACAATGTAAAAAGAAAGAGAAAAACGATAAAAGAAACTCATGGCTACTAACTACTAATTACTCCACTAACATGCTAACCTCATAGTAATAATTGCCTCACATGGATCCTTGGCCATCACTCGTCCTTAGCTTTAAGAGCATTATAAAGTATGGCACATGAAATTGTTCTTCACATTCAAACACATCCATTCCACACAATAAGATGCAAGGTATTATTAGATCATCAAAACTAAGTAAAGGTGAGGATGAAATAAAAAAGACATTGCACGTTAGCTTGTTAGTAGTTAGCTGTTAGAATGTTAGAATATTAGAATCCATCATCATTAGCCATCAATGGTTCTTGCAAGAGCAAGGCCTTGTAAATGCTATTAGATTCATGGGGATTATCAAGTAAGTGGTTAGCTAGTTAGTGGTTAGTAGTTAGATTGTCATGAGAAGAAAACTAAGCTAAGCACCATGTAGAAGATGGAGAAGATTATAATAAAGAAGAAAGGAAACACTTTTACATAGATTGTCTCTCTGTTATATCAACATCACTCATTCTCTCCAGAATCAACTCAGCCCTACTACAAGATCTAAAAAGAAAAAAAATACAAAAGAAAAGAGAAGAAAATCATACTCTACAACTAGAAGAAAGAAAACCTAGCTCGCTCTATCTTCTCCCATTTCAGGTCTCTGAAGGGATATTTATTGGCAGAAGGAAGTTCCAGAAGTCGACACGAGGCCACGCGTCAAAAATCGACGCGTGCCTCCATTAAATTATCGCGGAAATGTGGCAAATTGCTACGTTCTACAGCACTACCAGGGACTTAGGTCCTTCGTATTGGTCCACAATTTTGTCTCATCTCGAGAATCTTCTGTATGGTCTCGAATTTGGGTATTTGGATCTGAATTTTTATCAGGTTCACCCGGATTTTTGGATCCAATGCATCTTCTAGAAGCTCTCTAGCTTGGCCTCTAAGAAATGAGATTTAATTACCCAAAATTGGATTAAATTAGACTCTTATTATACCTATGCCCTTGAACTCTTGATTTCTGCAAAATAGACCAAAATACGGGTGAGAAGCGTTATTTTATTCATAAATCGGTAGAAAAAATGTGATGTAATGAGCAAAATCGTAGACTAATCAAAACATGCTCTACATTTGTATGCACACCCTTCACGGCATACACATGCTCATCTTGCTCACACACATAATTCCATGTATGTTAGAGTGTACACTTGTGGTCGTACGGGCCACCTTGCAAAATCTTGTTATGATAGGATAAATGTTTTAAATTTTGCAAGTAAAAATATTTGGGTTAGGAGAGGTGCTAATGCCGGAGGACCCAAGAATTTTTGATACCAAGATCCATTCATATTTCTCTTGATATAGGTATGAGCTCTCGCAAGTCGTGAGAGATTTGGTGCCTTAATGGTGTATGCATTTAAGTTTGATGGACACTACATTTGATGCATCACTATTAAGGATGTTTAAACGGGAGGACCACCATGTTTTTGGAGACTTAGAGACTACTTCTTCAGTTTAGTAACTATCTCTATTCTCCTTTATATGTTTATATTTATATGCTTTTGAGATTGAATGTTTTTAGCATATCTTGGTTTCCATGCTCATTATTTTAAATGCAATGCTTATTAGACTTGTGATATACATATATAGTATTTGAGATACACCCATATTTATATGGATTTATATCTTTGTATTCTCAATTATTGTTTAGCTATTGTGTATATCTTAGTATTAATAATACTTGCATTTATACTAATGATCATATTGTTTCATCTTTCATGTTTTGTTGTTTTTGTGTGTATCATATTTTGATTACATGTTTAGATGTAATTTTCATTAAATCTTGTGTTTATACTTATATAATTAGTGAGTTACACTTGATTCTTACGTTTACATGCTATCGCTCATGTGTTCTCATTATATGTACTTGTATACATTAGTTTGGATGATTCTTGTATCATACTTATACGCTTTCACTTGTTTTTATATCACTCATGTACATGTCTTTATGAAAATATTTTAGCTTCATGTATGTGTATATTTTATCTAAACTACTTGATATACATATTCTATCCTTGAGTCACTTATATTAGATGTCACATATTTCATGTGGATTCTTTTCATGTTTGGATAAATATTTATGCTTTAGTTTTGACAAAACATACATATGCCTTGAAGTTTAATTCCAAATCTTTATGTGTTTTTGATGAAAAATAATTTCATGTTTTTTTTTTGATGAATTGAGTTCATTATTTAATCTCTATGAATATGTTGATTACATAACTCTTGTGCACTCGATATCTTTTGTTTACTCATGATTTTTTATTCATGAGTATTTATGTGATTCATAGATTTTTGAGTGTCGATTCTTGTATAATTTTCATGTATCATGAGATATATATAATTTTGTTTCATATTTGAAGGATTTTAAACTAGTTTTCAAAATTACTTTAAAGTAATTCTTTATTCTTTACTTAGTAGAGTTTTCAATTTATACTATATTATTTTCAAAACATTATTTTTGAAAGCTTCTAGCTTAAAAGGGCAGTTAGTTAGGCGACCATGCCTTATATACTTACATTGTATATGTTTTTAAACATGTGCATGATAGGGTGAATGTTATGAGTTATACATGATTCTTAAGATATTTCATTTTTGTATACTCATGTTTTCTTACATATGTATGCATCATACTTCAATTGGTATTTAAATTGATCATACATACATATATATGATTTCTTGTGCTAAATTAATAACATTTATACATATATGTTTTATAGCACAAATTGTTTTATGCTAAGCTTGATTTAGTTCTAAATATTAATTGGTACCCTTTACAAGCTTATGTATTGGTTTGATGGTAGTTCAAAAGGGGAAGAAAAATTCTTGATTTTATTTCCAATCGGTATCTTACTCCCACTCTTTTTGAGAAAAATATTTTGTTTTAGAAAATGCTTATTTTCTTCATATTGGTATCAATTATTTACAATTGGTTTCTATATTGCAAAATAGTTTAAAATTTAAAAAGACTGATATCATGGATTATTTACTTTCCATTGGTATATCTTTTTGATTGGGGTAAAACCAGCACTTGATAACGTGTATTTTGAAATCAGTGTAAAAGTGTGTATGCTTTGGCTTCCTTGATACTTCTGTTATAGTATTGGCTCAACGGGTCGACTCCATAGGGACAGGAGGCGATAAAGCATTAACAGTTCTTATTCACATATTATGTTAACAGTTCTTCTTTATTAAAGAAAGAGAAAAGAAAAAGAAAAGAAAACTATAAGTGATAAGTAGAGAAGGCGATGAAAACGGCATGTGAAAATAATAGAGAAGTGGTTGTAAAATTAGTAAAGAAAAATAAGAAAATAGAAATAAAATGGAAAGTGAAGTGATCTAGAAAGTGAGTTTAAAAACAAAATAGAAAAGAAGGTGAAACTTGTTTTGAAGAAGATGAAAGCAAAGGTGAACTAAGAAGTGATGAAAACAAAGATAGAAAAATAATAAAAAGATTTTGAAAATAGTATTTAAAACAATGTAGAAAGAAGGAAAATGATGAAAGAAACTCATGGCTATTAACTACTAATTACTCTACTAACATGCTAACCTCTTAGTGATAGTTGCGTCACATGGATCTATAGTTATCACTAGTCCTTATCTTCAAGAGCTTTACAAACTATGGCACATGAAATTGTTCTTCACATTCAAACACATCCATTCCACACAACAAGGTGCAAGCTACTATTAGATCATCAAAAGCAAGCAGAGGTAAGCACGAAATAAAAAAGACATTACAAGTTAGCTTGTTAGTGGTTAGATGTTAGAATGCTAGAATCTATCATCATAAACCATCAATGACTCTTGCAAGAGCAAGGCCTAGTAGAGGTAATTAAATTCATGTGGATCATCAAATAAGAAGTTAGTTAGTTAGTGGTTAGTAGTTAGATTGCCATGAGGAAAAAACTAGCTAAGCATTATGCAGAAAATGGAGAAGATAACAATAGAGAAGAAAAGAGACACATTTGCATAGATTGTTACTTCTATTACATCAATATCTCTCCCTCCCTCCAGAATCAACTCAGTCCTACTACAAGATCTAAAAAGAAAAAAATACAAAAGAAAAGAGAAGAAAATCCTACTCTACAACTAGAAGAGAAAAATCCTAACCTACTCGCTCTCTCTGCTCGTGTCTCAGGTCTGAAAATGCCATATTTATAGGCGAAGGAGCTAGAGTTTAACGAGACGAGGCCACATGTCGAAAATTGACGTGTGCCTCCACTAAATTGCAGTGGAAACACAGCAAATTATCGCGTTTCTGCGGCAATACTAGGGATTTAGGTCCCTGGTTTTGATATGCTGCTTTGCCTTGCTCTGGGACCTTCTTGATATATTCTGTTTTGGGTAAACTGGATCCCCTTTTTTTTCTGATTCGTACCCAACTTTTGCATCTAATGTATCTTCTAAATGCTCTCTACCTTAGCCTCCAAGAAATGAAATTTAATTACCTAAAATTGAGTTTAATTAGACTCTTATTACTTTTTTACCCCTACACTCTTGATTATCTGCAAAATAAACCAAAAATGGGTGAGAAGTGTTGTTTTATTCATAAATCGGCAGAGAAATGAGATGTAATGATGCAGAATCGTAAATTAATTACACTCCCACACTTATCTTTTGCTCAGCTCGAGTAAAATAAGAAAAAGAAAAACTAACTACAAATATTATTACGCTACTTTCGCAGGTGACGCGATTGCACTATGCATGTGCAACAAGCCGTTAAACCTCTAAGTTTCCCCTAGAGGAGGAGTTTTGTCTCTTGAGGGTTTCAGCGGATTACACCCACAAAATCCATGAAGAAAGAAATAAAAGTTAGCGTTTTGAAAATGCATTTTGAAAGAGAGAAAAGTTTACGATCCATTTTTATAAAAATTTAAGCAATCTAAGATTATAAGTTCACCAAAAATTATTCTTCCTTAAACTTAGTCTGAAAGCAAGATCTTATCATTAATTAAAGTAAGAATTCAAAATTGAATTGAATATTTTATCCTTCATAAAACCTTAAAAATATGCACTTTGTGATATTGAAGATTTTTGGGATTTCAACTCTAAACATCAAGCCATATATATACATATATATATATATATATATATATATATATATATATATATATATATATATATATATATTCTTTTTTCTTATTTCTTTAGTTTTCTTAGACTTTCTAGTTTATCCGGGTAGTGAGCCTTTAGTCGATGATTCCCAAAATTAGATGATCTTAAAGCACCAGATGAGAAAATATCCCTCGGGCATAAGGACTCGAGAAAACAAGACCACAAAACTTAGAGGGATTATTTATTTCTTTTGACTACCATTAGGCGTGGCTAATCATACTTCCTAAGACGCAATTAACTAGCTTAATAAGTAGTTTTTTCTCATATATACATTTTTTTCTTTTTATTTATTTTTTATGGCATTTTAGGTCTTTCCATCCCAAAAATGTGTAAGTATGAAGTGCATATTATCCAAGACAAAAAATTCAGGATCAAATTATCTTTCTAATCTATCTTTCTTAGCCTATAATTTTAAACAAGATCCATTATTTTGACTAGGTTTAAGATGTCATAATTAAGGCTTTCTTAATTTCTAAGGTCATCTTAATTTTCTTAAAATAGATTAAAATTTTGTCTCTTGTTTCAAAAAGTTTTTTAAAGAAAGGGAAAAATTCCTATGCAAAAATAAAAAATTCTAAGAATATCCTAAAAGAAGTGAAAAAGAAAGAAAATTTAAAAACTCTACGTTAGTAGACCCTCCCCCACACTTATCTCATGGATTGTCCTCAATGCATCGTAAATGTATGTATGCACGACACAAATAGAGAGGGAAGAAAAAATCACTTCAAGGTGGTGGTTCCGGTGGTGGTCTGATTGGTGCATGATATGCGGCCCAATCCAAAGATTGTGGAGTCCGGAGGAACCCACCAGTGACCTCTCTAATATAACCCATTATTATGATGTATATATGAATGATTTTTATTATGAATTTTACCCCATATAATTTTCAATTTTTTAAAATAATTTCAGAGTCATTTTTATTAATACCTTTGTCTCAGAATAGAGTGTGAAATGATGTAATGACTGATTTGGACTTGGAAGGACAGGAACTAATACTAGCTAGCACAGAAAATTGATTGAAATCAAGTAAAAGTTCTAGAGTCAAAATTTGTTCAGAAAGTGAGTCCAAATTAAGAAGTTGAAACTCTTGTTCATATTCATTTTCCCACAATGGAATGTGACTTTCTAAGATTGGTGATTCAAATTCAAGAATGATAGGTATGGGAATCAAAACTGACTCTAGAATGTTGCTAAAGTTGGGTAACAAAACATGAGTCAATATTGATTCAGAAATTTGAACTGGATCACAAATTTTAAAATCTGAGTCACATTCTTGATTGAGTTCAATTTCATAAAAATGAGAACTTGCCAATTTGTCAATGAAATTTTCAAAAGTATGATATTGGGCAAGTTCAATATGTTGATTATAAAAAATTGGTGATTCAATTTCATAATAGACTGGTACAGGATCCAATACTGACTCGGGAAAAGGATTAAAATTAGGTAAAGACACCAGAGTCATTATTGAGTTAGGAAGTTAAATTGAATTGCCAAGTTGAGATTTTGGATCATATTCATTCTCAAGTTCAATTTCAGGAAAGGGATAACTTATCAAAATATCAATGTGGTTCTCAAAATTTTGATATTAGTCAAGTTAAAATGGGTGTGCTGAAATTGAATCTTGGTTCAAAATGACATGATTCTTGGTCTAAATAGATAGAGTTAGAGATATCTGGATTGGTTAAAGATTGATAAGAGCAAGTTTCCTCATTCCTATGAACGTTGACTAATTGATTCAGCTGTATTTCCTACCTATCGATAGACTGGGTAAAAGATTTTTGAAATTATTGTGAGGTCTCATGCAAGATTTCTATACTCTTTTCTATCTCAGATTTTTCTTCAAATGGTTGTTCTAGAAAGGGAGTGTGGAAATCTTGATTTTGGAAAAATTCTGAAGATTGTGAGTCCAACAAGTTTTAATATTGCCGCTCGGACTCACGTAAGAGTTCTATACTCGTGTCCAAGAATGATGATTGGTCATTTTGAAGAAGTGAGACTGAGTATTAATCTTGAAAATATTGTGGAATTAGGGAGGCCAACATTTTATAAAATTTCTTTCAGCCTCCTGCATGGCTTCTATAATCTTTTCTAATTCATATTTTTCTTCAATTGGTGATCCTAGAAAAGGAGTATAGGAAGCAAAATTGGGAATGAATATTGTGAAAATTATGGACAAGGTGGTTGAATTTGACTCGAGGGAGGTGAATCCCATTGACTCTGTGAAGAGTGAAAATTATTTTGAAAATTATGGTCATAAGATTGGGGATATAGGTCATATTAAGTCGGATAAATCCAATCCGGCCTATTCGATTGGTTCATGTTATTTAAAGCTGGGTTGAAATTATCTGAGTCAAATGAGGTCAATGTAAAACATGGATTCATATTAAGATTGAAAATTTTGTTATTGTTCAAATCCACTTCACAAACAAATACAAACAAAAAAGAAAAAGCAAGCAAACAAACAAAAAGAAAGGGAAAAAAATAAAAATCAAGCCTATACTAGGGTTGACCTAGACCTAGATGACTCCTAACTGGTCAATTACCTAGGGGAGGTTATTGTATGAATCTGACCACAAGCAAATCGGCTAGGTAGGGGTAAAATATGGTGGGAGGTATTCGTGCGTAAGCAACGGGCCTTAATTATGCCAAACCATGGTATCTTCTGAAGGTTCACCTAGAGGGGGAGGTGAATAGGTGAAGGCTAATCTAAAGGTCACTTAATGATGAATGATGCAAATAATGCGGAAGCAAAAAGCAATTATGACCTAATTAAAACTTTTACACTAAACACTATGTATAACACAAGAGTGTTGCCAAATTCCCCGTGAAGGGCTCTGGACAAACTCCTCTAGATTCCCCTTGAATGGGTTGAGGTGCCGCGTTGGCTCTCTTGGTTGAATACAAGTGTTAGCAAACAATCCCAAGCAAGTATATATCAATTATGCACACAAGATATATCAAGCATGTAAATGTAAAGACAATATAAGCTATGCAAGATATAAAAGAGACAAAGAGAGAGAGTGAGCAATCGCAAACACAAGGGTATGTTTCGAGGTTCGAGCACACTTGTTCTACATCCCCGCCTTCGACACACGAAGGATTTCCACTATGCAAGATCCCAATGGATCTCTCCTAGGTGCCGCAACACCTACAAGCCCTCGGACTCTCTAGTCCCGTACACACCGCAAGCTCACTAGCTCGCCGAGGCCGCACCTCAAACACGAGTTCGCACCTAAACCCGAAAACACCAAGTCCTCACTAGGACCCAAACAATCGCGAACACAACCGTCCGCCTCCTCAAAGGAACAAGAAATGAAATCTTGGTGATCTAAACACTTTGATCACCAATGAAAGCTCTCACTACAACACTCTTATAAGATGAATAGCTCAATGGATGCTCAAGTGTTTGTGTGAGAAAACAAGGAAAGAATCTTTGGTGAAAAACTCAAGAAAATCTCTTTTACACTCTTGATAAACTCTCCCTTTAATTGGAAGTATTGGCCCTAATTTTGTGGAGAAAAACCTCTGGAATGAATGGGAAAAACTGGCTCTAAGAGTCTCTAAAATCTTCTTGCAAAACAGTCCACAAACCTCCAAATATATAGGCTGTCAAAAACTAGCCGTTGGGGCTTTGTCAGAACTGTCGGTCGATCGGTGCGGTCGACCGCCAACGGTCGGATTTCTGACCGTTGGAGCTACAGTCGACCGCCTGGGTCGACCGACCCACTGGAGCTGAGAGTCTAACTCTCTGTCGGTCGACCCGTACAGTCGGCCGAACTTTCCAGAGAGCTCTGCTCTCTGGAGCGGTCGACCGGCACGGTCGGCCGTCCTCCAGTTCACAAAGGCGTGCACGTCTGTGCACGTCGGTCGACCGGTCCGGTTGGCCGACTCCAGGATTAGTCGACTTATAAAGGCTACTAGTCGACTTATCTGAAGCCTGAAACAGTTTTCTGAGATTAAAAAGTTAGTCTTTTTGGCTCAAATAAAATCCCATAAAATACATAAAAATCTACAAAAATAGTTTAACCAATATACTTTGATATACAAACATGCTTGCACAAAATCAAGGCATGTTATAAAAGATTGGACTATTTTTGTAACTTGGAAATATTTGGCTCATGATGAAAACTGTTTTTTCCAAAACATGTTTTCTAGACTTGTTTTTCCAAAACATATTTTTCCAAATCTTCATCAAATACAAAAACATGATATACTTTTAAAGCATAGTGTGTATGGATATGATCCACTACACAATCATAATGAAATATCTATGTTTTTGTCATAAAGCTCTAAACTTGGTTTTGGTTTAAAGATATGTATATGAGAAATACCAAAAATCAAAACCACTTGAATACATATTTGGTTTTTGGTTAAAATCCTTTTCTAAAACAAACTAAATCAAGAGTGTGTGTGCATGGTATACTTGAGCAATCCACCAACTACTCTATCCTTTACATTTTACTCTAAAACAAAAACAAAATCTTATACCTAGACACAAGTCTTCATCTTCTTGAAGTCTTCACTTGAAGGCTTCTCATCTTCTTGACTTGGTCCAAGCTTGATCCAAAAGCTCCTTGGATCACACCGTGCTACCTCCAAATCTTGACATTTTATCCTTTGTTGAGCTATGCACCTACTAAGATCTTGATAATGAATCTGTCACTAATTAAACACAAGATCATTAGTAAACATAACTTCATGAGTTGATCATCATCAAAACTAGGGTGATGGGCCTTTGGGCCAACATCTTTAAGGCTTAACATCTTAATCCCCAACCTTAGACATCGATTTCACAAGAGTATGATTCTCACAAGTTTCACCCTTGGTCAACCTCTTAATGAGTCTGAGATGTTCCTAGGGGCCAATGTCTATAAATTTTTATTAAGGCTTGGGTTATGTGAGTGGGAGGTAGTTTTTGAGCGAAGGAAGGGTAATAACTTCCCCACCTTATCTTGTATTGGGTTATGCCCTTAAGTCCAATTTATGCAAGTGTACAATATAGACAAGAATAAAACACCAAGCGAGTAAATCACCCACGTGTTTGTCCTATGCTATATGCAATGCCATATGTACACCTCAGTTCAGATCACAACAACAGAACAAAATACAGTATATTGGAATGAAATAGACACGTGCCTATAATGCAAATGTCTAAACCGTATTAAAGCATTCAAATACCATATTTTAGTCCTTAATTATTGCATGGTGTAGGCAATCAAAAGAGAATTATAGCAGCAAAACTAGGTAATATTGTAGGATATATATAAACAAGGCAACGCAAACACTAGAGGAGGTGAATAGTATTTATAAATTTTTAATAACAAAAAGTACACTACTTGCAGGAAAATAAATAAACAGAATAAAACTCAGAAATTTCAAACAAAAACACGAGAGATTTTATCCTGCTTTGGTCCTTGTCACCTACATCCAGTCCCCAAGCAAACCGCTTGAGATTTTTCTTATCCTGATTTCGATACACCCCAAAATCAACTCTTATATACCACTTGACAAAACACCCTTAGTCAAATCTGTACAACTCTGCTTTAAACTAAGAAGACAATTTTATTGATGAAATAAAATGTAACCTATAAGCCTTGAAAGTTATATGTGATTGTGAACAAGGTACCTTATAGGAGGACTCTCAGAATTCTTCACAAGGGATTTAGAATTGTGTGAAGAATAGAAAGTGAAAAAAATAATTTTTTAGACAAACAAAACTATTTATCATATTTTGGATAGAAAACTAATGACTTGAATTGATGAATGAATCCAAGGACAACATCCCTAATTATAGGTGAAAATAATGGTCAGTTAGGGAAGTTATCAATTCAAATTTGAAAATAAAAATGTTAAAAAAAAATACCAGAATTAGAAAAATGAATAACAGTGAAGATTAGTTGACTAGTAACTGGGATTAGTTAACTAGTATATGAATTTTTGCATAGGTTAGTCGACTAGCTAAAGAACCAAGTCGACTATATTGAACTAACATAGACTGATAAGTCTCTGGATACTGAAACTAGTCGACTATAAGATAGGGTTAGTCGACTAATTCTGAGATCAGTTTAGAAACAGAGAGTAACCAACATTCTGTGAATAGACTTTAGTTGACTATATAAGAGTATAGGTCAACTACATAGGATATTAGTCGACTATATAAGGAGACTAGTCGACTTAATGACTATATGTGTGTATATTTCAAGGCTTTTACAGTCTTCCAAAAATGAAGAAAAATTACACAAAATAATAAATATTCATGTAACATCTTGTGCTGCAAGAACTCAATAATATCATTTCAATTTGAGCTCCAATGCACCTGCATCACAAATGTGAGGATATATATGTGTGTAGTCATAAGTTTGTTATCATCAAAATTTAAGTTCCAACATTTTTCCCCTTTTTGATGATGACAAATAGTGTATGCACAAATTTCCCCTGCAGAGAACATGTATAACAAATATAACATATATATGTATATATTCTCCCCCTGCATGAGATATATATCATGAAAACAAATATGCATTGGCCCAAGGGTTACAATCCCCAATTTTGTATTTGGATGATAACAAAGCATATAAAGTTATTTGATATTAATCAAGTTCAAGAGTGTATTTCAGGGTTCAAAAAGATCTAACATGGCTCAAAAAGATCTAACAGGTTTCTTCCTCTAAAGGAAGGTGTTAATAGCTCAAGGGTACTCGAGAAACAGGATCATAGCTCAAAGCACTCAGCATTGATCAAACGTCACTATCAGAGAAGCCCGCTTGAATATTCTTATAGTCGATTAGAACCTTATGAGAAACTAGTTTATTAAAGAGTAGAATATAGATTTGAGGCTCAAATATATACAGACACAAAAGTGCACGCTTTCAAAAGTATGATTTTGACATGTTTGGTTTTGATACTTGTTCCACATTTTCTTAAAAAATTTTATCTCAGTTTAGAGCTTGTATCTCATGGCAATACTTGTCTTCTCTCTTCCAAAATTCAAACAAAAATTATTTGAAAATTTTCTTTATCTTCAAAAATTACCTTGACCTAGTTTTTGGCCTTGGTCGGTTGACCGGGCGGTCGACCGTGCCTATTACAGGCCAGAACTGTCGACCGCTTAGTCGACAAAACCTCTGGCAATTGGTGTGTGCATGTTGTGCACATTCCCTGTCGACTGATCGGTCGACCGGTACCTTATTGCGGTCGACCGGGTGGTCGACCGACTGTAACTAGTTTGGTCTCGATTATATTATACATGGTCGACCGACCGGTTGACTCAGAGAACAGTTATTTTTTTGAATAGCCAGTCGACCGGTCGGTCGACCGATAGAATACCAAATTGATAGTAATGGTCAGTTCTTTTAAATCTATTTTTAAACATGTTTCTTTTAAAACGTGAAAAGTTAAATTTCTAGGGTCAATTTCTTCCTTTTTAGACCTGGTAAAACTATTCTAAAAGTGTTTTTCTAAAACCTATATAAAGGGTCATTGGGATTGAATATTTCATAACAACAAATTCTATTGAAAATCTAGTTTTTGCTTTCAAATAGAAAAAGTTTTAAGTTTTCTTTTGTGCTCTTATTTTCAATGTTTTAATTGAGTTTTATTGCACTTAAAACCTTCTTTCTGATTTTCACTCTCACTTACATCCTTGAGGTTTAAGTTTATATTTTACTCTATAGGATTTTTGTAAGAGAGATGCAAAGAGAGTGTTTGTGATATCTTGATCACCCAGAGCTTGTTATCTCAATTGGCTTTGTGCTGCCTCTGGTGTAGAGGATTGAGTTGGGGAGTTGTGTACTCCGAGTAGTTGTCATTCCTTGTTGTAAGGTTCCTTTGTGGAGAATCCAATAGTGGATAGTGAAATCATTCACGGTGGTGAAGGCGAGGACGTAGAGCGGTGGCTTGAACCTTGGAACAAATTTTTTTATTTGTGATTACTTTATTGTCTCTATTTACTTGTTTATCATTCATCTATTCTTGTCGATCAATAATCATCTCAACAAGATAGCAGTTGAGCACCTCAACTCTTATCTAGTGGAATCATGAGGAGAAGTTCAGAGCCCTTCACGGTGAATCTGGCTTCAAGTCTTATTTTGAGTGATCGGTTGCATTATTTCATATTTAAATTGATTAGAATTTTCATTTGATTAGCTATACACCTAATCATCCCTTCTAGGTGTAATTTTAATTGGTATCAGAGCCTTGGTCTCTAGATTTTGGCATAACAACTTTAGAGAGATCCTAGTTGCTAATCATTGACATCTTCATTCTCATCCACTATAGTAAAAATAGCTGAAGGTATTAAGACCCCTCACAAGTTTGATGGCCTTAACATTCTCATATGAAAGGTTAAGATGACCGTATTTTTGCAATCCTTAGAAGCCGGGTTGTAAAGGCGGTGACTAAATCTTTTAGTGTACCCACTAGTGATGAGGACACTTGGTCCGATATTGCCACTAAGGAGTTTGATGCCAATGCAAAGGCACACTATGCATTACTTCAAGCCTTGAACGATGATGACATATCTAGGGTCATTCATTGCAAATCCGCGTATAAGATTTGATCACACCTAGAGGTCACTCATGAGGGAACTTCACAAGTCAAGAAGGCTAAAATTGATCTCTTGTGTTCCCATTATGAAAACTTCACTATGCATGAAAATGAGTCCATTGATGATATGGTTACAAAATTTACCAAAATAACTAATGGTCAGGTGATGCCATTGATAATGATCAAAAAGTCCAGAAGGTCATTTATGCACTTTCATCCTCATGGGAAGTCAAAGCCACTACATTGAAAGAGTTAAACGACAAAGAAGAGATCACCGGTCTTGTCGGCAACCTTAAGACCCATGAGATGGAAAGGAAGGTTAGAGAAGAAATGATACCACAAAAGAAGAAGACAATTGCCTTCAAGTCTACTCTCACCATCTCCGACGATGATGAAGAAGAAGATGATGTCCTTGTAAGAAATGTAAGGAGGATGTACAACAAGGCAAAGACCAACAGTAGAAGACGATGGCACGGAAAGGAGGAAAAGAAAATCATCTGTTTCAACTATCGAAAACCCGGACATATCATTACCGAATGTCAGGATACCAAAAACAAGCCATTTTCCTAAAAAAGTCAAAGAAGCCATTTGAGAAGAAAAATCTCAAAGCTACATGGAATTCAGAAAGTGAATCCGAAGAGGAGGTGGACATTGCAAATGTGTGTTTCATGATAAATGATAATACACCTAAGGTAACTTCTGAACCATCCCTTGATGATTGTGACTTAACTATGGATGAATTAGGAGATGCATTTGTAGAACATTCAAATAATTATGATTTTCTAAAAAAATCTAAAAATAAAAAAGGAAAATGAAGTTCTTCAAGATAAAATTATCACTTTTCTAAAGAAAAGAATGATTTATCTTCCACTCTTTTATCCACACAAAAAGATTTTGATACATACAAGATTTCATGTAAAGCAAAGTTTCCTATGATTAATGGAAAAAAATTTCTACTTTAAAAACTAAAATCAATACTTTGAGAAATATTTTAAAGAAATGTGAGTTTTATAATGCTAAATTAGAGGCCATGTATTTTAAGAAAAATTCTTCAAAGAAACATATTCATACTATACATGCTCACACTTCTAAATCACATACTAAGCATGCTCATGTTTCACATGCTCATTATACACATCATGCATTCATGTATGGTAGAGTTTATTCATGTACTTATTGTGGCCAAAAGGGTCACTTAGCTAAATTTTATTTTGATCATATAAATGCTTCTAATAATCATATTTGCGTTCAAAGTACTAACGTCATAGGACCCAAGAAAATATAGGTACTAAAATCAACAACTTCATTATTTTATGTAGGTACACACCAAGGAGCGGTAGTATTTTGATAGCGGTTGCTCAAGACACATGACTTGGGTCATCAATAATTTTGCAACCCTATCAAGGTATCATGAAGGTGTCACCGTCACCTTCAAGATGACTCAAAGGATAACATTATCAGTACAGATAACATTAAAATTGGTTCATCTCCATTGATTAAAAATGTTATTTTAGTTGATGGACTCAAACATAACCTCTGGAGTATTAGTCAACTATGTGATTGAGGTTTCAAAGTTATTTTTGATGATTCTTCTTGCAATGTTTTAGATGGCAAAACTGATGCTTGCATTCTTTCCAGATTTCGCGAAAATAATGTATATATTATTGATATGTTAAATTTATATTTCAATGCTACATGTTTAAATGCTTTCAATGAGGATTCTTAGTTATGGCATAGAAGATTAGGCCATGTATCTTTTGATCATCTATCTAGAATTAATTCTAAGGAATCGGTGAAAGGTTTTCCTTACTTGAAGTTTGAAAAGGACCGCATTTGTGATGCGTGCCAACTTGAAAAACAAACCAAGTCCTCTTTCAAATCAATCAAGGATATCATGACATCTAGACCATTAGAGTTAATCCACATGAATTTGTTTGGTACTACCAAAACCAAGAGTTTAAAGGGAAACTGTTTTGTTTTTGTATTGGTTGACGATTTTTCTCATTTTATATGGGTTTTCTTTTTGGAGCATAAAGATCAAGCATTTTCACATTTTAATGTTTTTAGAAAAGGGTTAAAAAAAGAAAAAGGTTTTAAGATTTTGCGCATAAGAAGTGATAGAGGTGATGAATTCATTAACCATTCTTTTATCACTTACTGTGAAGAAAATAGAATTAGACATGAATTATCTTGTCCTAAAACTCCACAATAAATGGAGTCGTTGAAAGGAAGAATCGTACTCTTCAAGAAATGACTAGGACAATGATTAGTGAATACGGACTCCCTCAATATTTATGGGCTGAGGTCATAAACACTTCATGTTATATATCAAATAGAATTTATTTTTGTAAAAATACTTTCAAAACTTCTTTTGAAATTTACTATTTAAGAAAGCCTAATATTTCTTACTTTAGAGTTTTTGGATGCAAATGTTTTTTTTAAACACTAAAGATAACTTAGGTAAATTTGATGCTAAAACTTTTGAAGCTATTTTTGTTGGTTATTCTAACACTAGGAAGGCTTATAGAATCTTCAATAAATCTACTTTGACAATTGAAGAATCTATGCATGTTAAGTTTAAAAAATCTAATGCTCTTGTTAAGAATATTGTAGAAATTGATTCTTTAGCTGAAGTCATACAGAAAGTAACTTTGAAGGACTCACCTATCTAAGAAGATAATACAAAGCTTAATAAACAAGGTGAAGTTCAAAAAGTTGAAGTGGCACTAACACTATCACTTCCAAAAGATTAGAGATTCGCTACAAGTCATCCCAAGGAACTCATCATAGGTGAAGTATCAAAGGGGATTTTAAATCATGCATGAAGAATGAGTTTGAAATGTCTATGATAGGTGAGCTAAACTACTTCGACTCCAAATCAAGCAAAGGAGTGATAAGATTTTTATAAATCAAGCCAAATAAACAAGGAAACTCATCAAGAAATTTAGATTTGAAGGGGCAAAGAAGAGCAAAACTCCTATGGCTACCACAACAAAACTTGCCAAGGATGAACAAGGTATAAATGTAGACATTAAGCTTTATAGAAGCATGATTGGTAGTTTACTTTATTTAACGGCTAGTAGGTCAGATATCATGTTTAGTGTATGTCTATGTGCTAGATTCTAATCTTGTCCTAAAGAGTCCCACTTGATTGCGGTAAAAAGCATTATTAGATATCTTAAGGTCATTATTGGAATGAGCTTGTAGTATCTGAAGACTGGATAATTTTTCATGACGAGTTTTTTGGATGCTGACTATGCTGGTTGTAGAGTGGATAGGAAGAGTACAAGTGAAACTTGTCAGTTTCTAGGAAATTGTCTTGTTTCATGATCTTCTAAGAAACAAAATTCTGTAGCCCTCTCAACCGCCGAGGCGTAGTATGTTTGCGGCCGGGGCTTGTTGTACACAAGTCCTTTGGATGAAACATACTCTCTTTGACTATAATTTGCATTATGATCATATTAAAATATTTTGTAATAATACAAGTACTATTCATATGACTAAAAATGCAAATCAACATAGTAAAACAAAGAACATAGAAATTCAATATCACTTTCTTAGAGATCACTATGAGAAAGGTGATATTGAAATTGATTATGTTTCAACTGATTTTCAACTAGCAGATATTTTTACTGATATTTTTACTAAGCCACTTGATTTTAACAATTCTCTTTCATTTGTGGAGAATTAAATATTTGTATTATTGATTCATGAGTTTTCCCTCTGATAAAATATACATATTTTTTAATTTTTGGTTGTTTTTGCTTACCCTTTTTGATACATGACAAAAAGAGGGAGAAGTATTTATGAGTATTTATTGGTATTTGAGTATTTATTGGTATTTGTTTAATTATACCCTTATACAATGCCTTCATCATATAACTTGTTGATATCTTGTGCTTGATAGCTAGCATAACTTGAGGGAAAGCTTTTACAAAGCTCTTTCCTAGATTTTTCTTTTAAATAGCTCATATGTTTTGTAATCATCAAAAAGGGGGAGATTGTTGGCCCAAAGGATACAATCCCCGGTTTTGTGTTTGATGATAAGCATATGAAATTATTTGGTACTAATCAAGTTCAAGAGTGTATTTCAGGATTTAAAAGATTTAACAGGTTTTAAAAAGATCTAACACATTTCTTCCTCTAAAGAAAGGTGCTGATGGCTTAAGGATACTCAATAAACAGTATCATAGCTCAAAGCACTCAGCGTCGCTCAAACGTCACTATCAGAGAAGCTCGCTTGAAGATTCTTATAATCAATTAGAACCTTGTAAGAAACTAGTCTGTTAAAGAGTAGAATATAGATTTTAGGCTCAAATATATACAGAGACAAAAGTGCACATTTTCAAAAGTATGATTTTAACATGTTTGGTTTTGATACTTGCTTCAAATTTTCTTATAAATTTCTATCTCAGTTTAGAACTTGTATCTTATGGCTATACAAGTCTTCTCTCTTCTAAAATTCAAATAAAATTATTTGAAAATTATTTTATCTTCAAAAATTACCTTGACCCAGTTTTTGGCCTAGGTCGGTCGACCAGGCAGTCGACCGTGCCTATTATAGGCCAAAACGGTCCACCGCATGGTCGACCGAACCTCTGGCAATTGGGGTGTCATGTTGTGCACATTCTCGGTCGAACGACTGATCGACCGGTCTCTTATTGCGGTCGATCGACTGTAACTAGTTTGGTCTCGGTTAAACACTGTCGACCGACCGGCCGACCGAGAGCCAACTGTCAAATTTTTTTTGAATGGCCGGTCGACCGACCGGCCGATCAACTGATAGACTGCCAGATTGGCAGTAACAACTAGTTCTTTTAAATCTGTTTTTAAGCATGTTTCTTTTAAAACATGAAAAGTCAAATTTCTAGGGTCAATTTCTTCCTTTTTAGACCTGGTAAAACAATTCTAAAAGTGTCTTTCTAAAACCTATATAAAGGGTCATCGGGATTGAATATTTCATAACAACAAATTCTATTGAAAATCTAGTTTTTGCTTTCAAAGAGAAAAGTTTCAAGTTTTTTTTATGCTCTTATTTCAAAGTTTTAATTGAGTTTTTCTACTCTTAAAATCTCTCTTTTCTGATTTTCACTCTCACTTACATTCTTAAGCTTCAAGTTCACATTTTACTCTATAGGGTTTTTGTAAGAGAGTTGCAAAGAGAGTGTTTGTGATCTTTTGATCACCCAGAGCTTATTATCTTAATTGGCTTTGTGCTGCCTCTGGTGTAGAGGATTGATTTGGAAAGTTGTGTACTCCGAGTGATTGTAATTCCTTATTGTAAGGTCCTTTTGTGGAGGATTCAATAGTGGATAGTGAAATCCTTTACGGTGGTGAAGGCGGGGACATAGAGCGGTAGCTTGAACCTCGGAACAAATCTTTTTGTTTGCGATTGCTTTATTGTCCCTATTTACTTGTTTATCATTCATCTATTCTTGTCGATCAATACTCATCTCAATAAGATAGCAATTGAGCACCTCAACTCTTATATAGAGGAATCACGAGGAGAAGTTCAGAGCTATTCACGGGGAATCCTTCTTCAAGTCTTATTTTGAGTGATCAGTTGCATTATTTCATATTGAAATTGTTGGCCCGGAGGCCTTCCTCTCTAGTTTTGATGATGATTAACTCATGTAGTTATGTTTACTAATTATCTTGTGATTTTAATTACAGATCATTGATCAAGATATTAGTTGGTGATTGCTTCAAAAAGAGGAGTTTGGAAGCCTTCACTTGGTGATTCCCGAGCCCGAGCATCAAGATCACACTTAGCCATGCTCGTTGGATCGCGGAGTTTTGGACCGAGTCGCCTTGAAGATGAAGATCGTCAAGAAGACTTAGGTATCCATAGTTTAGTTTAGTGTGTTTTAGATCCATGCGTAAAGATAAGTATAGTTGATATGCTCAAGTGCACAACACACACGTTTTATGGTTTTTCGGTTTCTAGTTTAACCGATATTTGTTTTCATGAATAGATTGATCAAAACAAGTTTAATTGGTTTATGTATAGTAGATGTATTCTTTCTATACATGCATTCTTAACTTTTAAACAAACTTATTTTGACTATCCTATTCATGTAGTGAAAAATCCAAGTTTGATAAAATACAAGTTTTGGTTTTTGGTAAAAATGTTAGAACTCAAAAATAGTTTCATATGCTTGATATTTGAGCTAAACTTTTTATCACATGTTTATGTATCAATGCAAAATGATAAAACTATTTTTGGAGATTTTTACAAGAGTTAAAATAATTTTTAGAAATATTTTAACATGATGTTCTGACCCAGTTTCTGACCCAGAACATTGGCGGACAGGCCAGGTCGGCCGACCGCACGGTCGACCGAACCAAGGGTCGGTCGACCTTGCGGTCGACCGACGTGCACAGAGCTGTGCACGTCTGGCAGCACAGTGGGACGGCCGACCGACCGGTCGACCGGACCAGAGAGCTTTGCTCTCCGTATCTGGGCGGTCGGCCGAGCGATCGACCGGATGCCCCAACGGTCATATTTCTGACTGTTGGCGGTTGACCGGCCGGTCGACCGCCAGCCTGTCAGGCTGCCAGATCAGCCTAACGGCTAGTTTTCTGTTTAGCCTATAAATACCACATTTCTTGGGGGTTTTGGCTAAGATTTTCTGAGCTAATTTTTTCCCATTCTCTGGTTTTAAAAATAAATTTTCAAAAGAGTTTAAAGAGCAAAAAGATTCATCTTATTTGTTTTAAGTGTTTTGTTATTTTCAAAGGAAATAGGTTTTTGGGAAATTGGTTTATTGTTCTTCATTTCAATATCTATTTGGTATTTTCCCAAGAGTTTTTTCTTTGATCAAAACACTTGTTTTTCACACTTGAGCTATCATCTATCCTATTCTATAGGATCTTTTGTTTAGTGGAAAAGAGAGATTGTTTGTGGTTGTAAGAAACCACTAGTTGTACACCCTTGCTTTTGTTGTATCCCTCTTTGGTAGAGGTTGATCGGGTGATTGGTTTGCTCCCTCTTTGTTAGAGGTTGAGGCTTGTGTTTGCTCCCTCTAGTGAGAGGTGGAGATTGGTTGTAACCTTCTTCGATAGAGGTGTCAGTTGTTGTTTGGCTACGGGCCTACCCCTCGGTTGTGAGGCGGTGTTTGAGAGAGGAGTTCGGTACTCCCTTGTTGTACAAATTCTCCTCGGTGGAGGTTCCCTCAGTGGGAGTATAGTGGAGTAGAAATCTTTCTCGGTGAAGGCGGGGACGTAGAGCTAGGGGCTCGAACCTCGAAACATATCTTTGTGTTTGTGTTTGATCCATTATCTCTAAACTCTCTCTCTTTACATTTGTTCAAAGCATCATTCATTCATTCATATCTTATTGCTTGCATTTGTGCCTTGCATTATTTCATATTGTTCATCTTTATATGCTTGGCTTGTGTGTGTGTGTGCCTCACTTGTACCTAACCAACAAGAGCTTCACATAGCACCTCAACCCATATCTAGGGGAATCAAGAGGAGTTAGTCCAGAGCCCTTCACGGGAAATTCGGCTACACTTGTTGGTTGTACTAAGTGTGTTGCAATTTATTGTTTAAGCTTCCGCATTTAGCGCATTTAGTTTTTAGATTAGCACTATCACCTATTTACCCCCCCTCTAGGTGATTTACAGAAATTGATTAGAATTTTTATTTGATTAGTTATACACCTATTCAACCCCCTCTAGGTATAATTTCAATATGATATTTGGATACATAAGCCATATCTCCTCCTTTGTCATTACCAAAAAGAGATAAATGACACAAAAAATAAGCCAAGAAACACAATATATAACACAAACTAGTTTGCATAAAAGAGAAAATCAGTTATTATAGAGAAAGTTCATCAGAAAGACAAAAAAGAAAAAAGAAAAAACACAGTTGAAAAAGCCATAAAAGTTTCATCAAGTTGGTTCCGATGTTGAAAACTCATAAAAACAATCTGAAAAAGTTTTAAAATATTTTTAAATATCAGAAATATTACAAATACTCAAATCTCTTCGAAATCTCATAAAGATATCCTCCTTAAGAGGTTTTGTAAAGATATCTGCAACTTGATTATTTATTGGTTAAAACTTAAAGAGAAATCAACTTTTGAAGTCTGATCATATAAACAATAATGTCTAATATCAATATGCTTTGTACGTGAATGTTGAATTAGATTTTTAGATAAGTTAATAGCACTGGTATTATCACACATAATAGGTGAATTTGTAATAGAAATACCATAATCAAGTAAGGTTTGTCTCATTCATAAAATCTATGCAATGCAACACTAATAGTGATAAATTCTGCTTCGGTTGTCGATAATGACACAAAATTTTGCTTTTATTGAATCATGATATTAGTGAACATCCCAAAAAGTGACAAGTAACACTAGTACTTTTTCGATCAGATTTATATAGAGCAAAATCAACATCACTATATGATATTAAATCAAATGTGCTTGATTTAGGATAAAACAGACCATAGTTAACTGTTAAGTTGTGATTCCTTAGCGTTAGATTGATATCTTAGCACGTAAGCAAATAATGAACATAATAATAGGTCTACTTAAAGTAATATATAATAAAAAACCAATCATACCTCGTATAGTTTTTGATCAACACCCTTATCATTTTCATATTTGTTTAGAAATGTAGTAGTACTCGTGGGAGTACTTTTGCTACCAGAATTTTTCATACAAAATCTTTTAAGCAGTTCCTTTGCATACTTGCATTGGGAAAAGAAAATTTCATCATTCATTTGCTTAATTTGCAGACCGAGAAAGTAGTTAAGTTCACCCATATGACTCATCTCGAATTCACTCAGCATAGTTTTAGAAAATTCTTGATAAAGATTATAATTCGTAGATCCAAACAAGATATCATCAACATATATTTGTATAATTAAGATATCTTTATTAACATGTTTAATAAAAGTGTTGTATCTGCTTTGCCAATTTTAAAACTAGAATTTAAAAGAAAACTTTTTAATCTATCATTCCAAGCACGTGGTGCTTGTTTTAAATCATATAAGACTTTCTTAAATTTAAAAATATGGTTTAGAAATTTCTCATGTGCAAAACTTGGAAGTTGTACAACATAAACAGTTTCTTTAATAAAATCATTTAAAATAGCACTTTTAACATATATTTGATAAAGTTTGAAATCCATAAAGCATGCATAAGCAAGTAATATATGAATGGACTCAAGTCTAGCTACTGGTGCATAAGTTTCATCAAAATCAATACCTTCTTCTTGATTATATCCATGTACTTGCTTTGTTCTTAATAACTTAACCAGATTCATCGAGTTTGTTCTTAAATACCTATCTGGTACCGATGACTGGATGATCAGTAGGTTATTGTACAAGATTCCAAACATCATTTCTGGTGAATTGATTCAACTCTTCTTGCATTGCAATAATCCAAAATTATATGCACACGCTTCTTTGATATTCTTTGGTTCAATGAGAGATATAAAAGCAATATGTGTCATATAGTTCAACTTGGATCTAGTATGCATATCTTGAGATAAAACTCCAATAACCAAATCACGTAGATGATTCCTTACTTCAACATATGCTTTAGGTAACTCAATAGGAGTTTCATCAATGTTAGAAATGTTAGTATCATTAGAAGATATAATAGTATTATCAATAGGAGTATCTATGATATTATCATCATTATGTGAAAAGTATTAGTAATAGGTTTAGTCAATGATTCATCAAATTTAATATGCAATGATTCTTTAATAGTAAATATTTTCTTATAAAGATTCTATATGCTTTACTTTTAGTAGAATAACCAACAAAAATAACTTCATTAGATCTAGTATCAAATTTATCAAAAGCATCTCTTGTATTTAAGATAAAATATTTACATCCAAAAATCTTGAAATAAGAAATTTTGGGAATTCTATTATAAAACAATTCATAAGATATTTTGTTTAAAATAGGTCGAATAAGTACACGATTTAAAGCATAACATGCAGTAGCAACAACCTCAGCCCAAAAATATTTTAATAAATGACTGTCCATAAGCATAGTTCTAGCATATTCTTGTAAAGTCCTATTCTTTCTCTCCACAACACCATTTTGAGGAGATGCTCTAGGAAAAATAAAGTTATGTGTAATACCATACTTATCATAGAAATTTGTAAAAGGTTCATTTTCAAATTCTCCTCCATGATCACTTCTATTAGTGACTATGTTTAGAGACTTTTGATTTTGAATTCTTTTACAAAAACTTGAAAACTCATCAAAAGTATCATTTTTATTCTTTAGAAAAATTACCCATATAAAACGTGAATAATCATCAACAATAATAAAAACATATCTTCTTTGTTTAAAGAAGCAACAAGAGTAGGACCAAATAAATCCAAATGCAACAGTTTAAAAGGTCTATTAGTAGAAACCAAATCTTTAGATTTAAAACATGATTTAACTTGTTTTCTTAATTGACAAGAATCACAAAAATAATCTTTATTAGAAGATATTTTTGGAAGACCTTTAACTAAATAAAATTTAGAAATTTTAGAAATAGTTTTCATATTTAAATGACCAGATCTTTTATGTCATAAAAAATAATCATTATTAGAAACAATTAAACATAAATTATCATTTGATGATAAACAATTCATTAATAATTCATAAATATTATTATTACGAGAGCCTCTAAATAATATACCTTTCATGTTGGTTTCATATATAAGACATGCATCTTTTTGAAAATAATTTTATAACCCTTATCACATAACTGACTAATACTTAATAGGTTGTGTTTTAAACCTTTTACCAAAAGAATATTTTCAATAAGAGGTTTAGAGATATTATCAACTATGCTGATACCGATAACCTTTTTTTTGTTATTGTCTCCAAATGTTATTGTACCTCCCTTTTTAATTTGAACGGAAGACAGTAGTTGAATGTAGCTGGTCATGTGTTTGGAATAACCACAATCAAGTATCTATTTTTCTTTATAAGCTATCCATAAGATAAGACATTCTGTATGGTACCCATCGTGATAGGGTCCAAAAAAGATTAGTCTTTAGGAGCACAAATCCAATTTGAATTTGGTTTTCATTTGTTAGTATAAATATAATTACAAGAATTACAAACATGATGTATATATGATGCAATATAAGCATGTTTATTTACAATATTAAATTTTTAGGAATCCATATATATATGTTATAATTCTTTTTGGAACAGTATTAATTCTTTTTGGAACAGTATTAGTATTTCTTTTAATAAAAGAATTATATGGATTATGATTATTTTTTTATAAAAATGTGTAGATTTTCTAAATTTATCTTTTGAAAATCCAAGAACAAAGTGATTATTTGAAATCTTTTGATAAGACAATAAATCATTTAAATTTTTTCCTTCTTAAATTTTGTCACATTTTTCAAAAAATTTTCATATTTAATTTTGAAACTTGTCATTTCTTTATCTAAAATAAAAAAAATCTAGAATTTAAAGAAACAGTTTCTCTTTTAAGAAATTCTCATTATCTTTTTTTAAAGATGAAATAACTTTTTCAAAGTCAGATTTTTGAGGATTTAAGGAAGACATTTGAAAAATATGAAGTAAATTTTCGTTGTTGAGTTTTTCATTTTCTTTTGTTAAAACTTTATTTTTAACCTTTTCATTCTTGAAATCATCATATAGTTCATTAAATACATCCAATAATTTAACAAACTTTTGTACTTCATCTTCTTGAGTTATAAAACAGACATTGGCAATTTCAGTGACTTCTTCTTCATTAGAGGAAGATGGCTCACTATCATCCTATGTTGCTTGCAAGGCTTTCTTCTTGTTGTTGAACTTATTGAAATTCTTGAAATCTCCTTTGGGTTTCATTAATAGGCAATCTTTCTTGCTGTGACCTAGTTTGTTACACTTAAAATAAAGTGGATTATCGTTAGTATCTTTATTCTTTTTAAACTTACATTATTTTACAATTTTCTTAACTTTCTTGAGATCATTGACATTTCCTCTTTATCATCGTCTAAATTGTCCAAGTCTGAGGATGTATGGAAAACAAGTACTTTCTTCTTTGATTGTTGTTCATCCTTCTTTCTATCTTCAAGTTAGACTTTATATGCCATTAAATTACAAATAAAATTTTCTAATGACATTGTTGAGAGGTCATTTGCTTCTTCTATTTCAGTAGTCCTTTTCTTCTAATCTGATGTGAGTGCACGAGGAACCTTTCTAACTTTTTCAACTTGAGTGTACTCTTTTCCTAGGGTTACTAAGGAATTTGTAATGTCATGGAATCTTGTGACGATTTCTGCAATGATTTCATTCTTCTTCATTTTGAAGAGTTCAAATTTATGAAAATGAACAAAGATTTTAGATTCTTTAACCTTATTGGTACCTTCATGTGTTACCTGTAAAATCTGTCATATTTGATTTGCAGATGTGGCTGTTGACACACGATCGAATTCTTCTTTGTTCATGATATAGAAAGCACATTCATTGTTTTGACATCAAGGTTAACTGATTTCTTTGATTTTCACTCTAAGCATCATAATTGGTGGTAGGCTTGGTATATGGTGCTTCCACTATATTCTAAAGTTCATAATTGAGTGATTGCAAGTAGATGTTCATTATATACTTCCAGTAGTTGTAGTTTAATCCATCAAAAAATGATAGTCATTGTGTAGAATGTCCTTCCTTGAATTCTGATGAAGAAAACTTTGTTGCCATCCTTGAACACTGCTCTGATACTAAGTATAGGATCTATAAATAAGGCAACACAAATACTAGAGGGGGTGAATAGTATTTTAAACTTTTAATAACAAAAAATAAACTACTTGCAGGAAAATAAATGAACAGAATAAATCTCAGAAATTTCAAATATAAACACGAGAGATTTTATTCTGGTTCGGTCCTTGTGACCTACATCCAGTCTCCAAGAAAGCCGCTTGAGATTTTCCTTATTCTGATTTTAATACACTCCAAAATGAACTCATGTACACCACTTGACAAACACTCTTCGTCAAATCTGTACAACACTTTTTTACACCAAGAAAAACACTTTCTTTGATGAAATACAATGTAACATATAAGCTTTGAAACTTATATGTGATTATGAACAAGGTATCTTATAGGAGGACTCATAGAATTCTTCAAAAGGGATTTAGAATTGTGTGAAGAATAGAAAGTAAAAAAATTAGTTTTTTGAAAAAATAAAATTTTTTATCAGAGTTTTGGACATAAAACTAATGATTTGAATTGATGAATGAATGCAAGGACAACATCCTATTTGTAGGTGAAAATAATGATCAGCTAGGGAAGTTATCAATTTAAATTTGAAAATCAAAATGTTGAAAAAAAAAAATACCAGAATCGAAAAACTGAATAACAGTCCAGAACTTAAGATTAGTCGACTAGGAACTGGGATTAGTCGACTAGTATTTGAATTTTTGCCTAGGTTAGTTGACTAGATAAATAACCAAATCGACTATATTGAACTGACACAGACTGATAAGTCTCTGAAAACTGAAACTAGTCGACTATAGGATAGGGTTAGTCGATTAACTTTGAGATCAGTTAAGAAACATAGAGTAACCAACATTCTATGAACAGACTTTAGTCGACTATATAGGAGTATAGGTCAACTACATAGGATATTAGTCGACCATATAAGGAGACTGAAATCACCTAGAGGGGGTGAATAGGTGATATGGCTAATCTAGAAACTAAATGCGGAAGCTAAAACTAATTTGCAACACACTTAATACAACCAACGAGTGTAGCCGAATTCCCCGTGAAGGGCTCTAGACTAACTCCTCTTGATTCTCCTAGATAAGGGTTGAGGTGCTATATGAAGCTCTCGTGGTTAAGTATAAGTGAGGCACACACAAACAAGCCAAGCATATAATGGATATATATAACAATATGAAAGATGCAAGGCACAACACAAGCAAATATGAATGATGCAATGCACAAATAAAAGAGAGAGGGTTAAGAGACAATGGATCAAACGCAAACACAAAGATATGTTTCGAGGTTCGAGCCCCTAGCTCTACGTCCCCGCCTTCACCGAGAAGGATTTTCAATCCACTAAGGAGTACCGAACTCCTCTCTCAACCTTACAATGCCACCGAGGCAATACAACCACAACCACCTCTATCGAAGAGGGATTAGGCCCGTAGTCAAACAACCAAAAATCACCTCTACCAAAGAGGGATACAAAAACCAAACTCCACCTCTCACTAGAGAGAGCAAACACCACTCCGATCAACCTCTACCAAAGAGTTATACAACAAATCAAGGAGGGTTTACAACTTGGTGGTTTCCTCAACCACAAACAATTCCTCTTTTCCACAAAAACAAATGATCCTAAATAGATAGGATAGGAGAAATAGCTCAAGTGTGGACAAAACTAGAGTTTGGAAAACAAAAACTCAAAGAAAAATACTTGGGAAAACTCTTGGTAAAAGATAGAAATGAAGAACAAAGTAAATCTCCCAATTTTTCTATTTTCTTTGATTTTTCCAAAAACTCTAAAAACAAAATAAAGATTGATCTTTTGAAGCTCTAAAACTTTTTGAAAACTTGTTTTAAACACCAAGAAAGGAGAGAAATTTTAGCTCTTGAAATCTTAGCCAAAATCCCAAAGAAATGGGGTTTATATAGGCCAAACAGAAAACTAGCCGTTAGGCTGAATCCTCAGCCTGAGACGGCTGGCGGTCGACCGCCAACGGTCATAAATATGACTGTTGGGGCATCCCGGTCGACCGCAATTTTACAGAGAGCAAAGCTCTCTGTCCGGTCGACCGCCCGGTCGACCGGCCCAGTTGCTGGCCAGACGTGCACGGACCTGTGCACGTCGATCGACTGACCGGTCGACCGGCTCTGGAATACGGTCGACCGTCTCGGTCGACCGCCAAAGCCTGGCAGCCAAATTTTCTCGGACAGAAAAACAGTTTAAAAATATTCTTAAAAATACTTAAAAATCTTCTAAAAATCCCCAAAAATAGTTTTAACATTTTGCATTGATATATAAACATGTGATAAAAATTTTAACTCAAATATCAAGCAATTTGAACTATTTTTGTGTCTTAGAAATTTTATCAAAAACCAAAACCTGTATTTTATCAAACTTGGATTTTTCAATAGGAAATCTGATTTTTCTTAAAACTCATGAATAAGACATATCAAAATAAGTTTGTCTAAAATATGAAGCATGTATGTATATAGAACACATCTAATATACATAAAAACCATTCAAACTTGTTTTGATCTAAACTATTCATGAAAACCAATTCCAAAACATAAAACTTGTGTGTGTTGTGCACTTGAGCATATCAACTATCTAATCTTTACACATGGATCTAAAACACACTAAACTATGAATACCTAAGTCTTCTTGACGATCTTCCATCTTCAAGTCGACTCGATCCAAAACGTGATCCACGAGCGAGACTCCAACGAGTGAAGGTATGATCTTGATGCTCGGGCTCTGGAATCACCATGTGAAGGCTTCAAAACTCATCTTGTTGAAGCAATCACCAACTAATATCTTACTAAATAATCTGAAACTAAAATCACAAGATTATTAGTAAACATAACTACATGAGTTAATCATCATCAAAACTAGAGTGGAAGGCCTCTGGGCCAACAATCTCCCCCTTTTTGATGATGACAAAACTCATGGAGTTATATATGCATAGATTAAAGTTAAGCTTCAAAGAAGCTCCCCTCAACTCATGCATAGCAATAAACAAATAAATATGCAATAAAAGCTCATAAACATGGTATGCATAGTCATGCATAAAACGTGCTCTTGATATTAATAAAAACATGTTCTTAAATAATGCTCTTGATACCAATTAAATAATTAAACAACAAACTAATAAATAAAACAAAACATGCATATAAAACATGCATGAACGACAAATACTTCTCCCCCTTTTTGTCAATCATCAATAAAGGGGTCCAAGTAAAACAAAACATTCTTCTCACCCTTTTTGTTCGAAACAAAGAATCAACAAAAGGGTTAAAAGCAATAAAACAATGTTCTCCCCTTTTTGTCTAAAACAAAAATGATGTAAATAAGGAGTGACAATCAATTAAAAATATGTCAAAGTAGAGCATCTTGATACCAATTGAAAGAAAACATAAAAAAACATTGAATTTCTAAACAAAAATTTTGATACCAATTGTAAATATTTTCATTTTGAACATATGATACCAAATTGAAATTTTCAATCATAAAGTATGGGAGTGGAAATTAAATACCAATTAAAAGATGAAATATAAGTTTTCTCCCCTTTATGAAATACCAAATAAAACAATGAATAAGCTTGTATATGGATACCAATTGAAAACTAGTCAATTGAAACAAGATAGTCATTATAAAATAAGCTTTATCATGATCAAAATTTATACTCTAAGATATATGAATATAATAAGCACAAATAAAAACATATATATGTATGAAAAATTAGATACCAATTTTTGAGAAAAACACATAAAAATCTTGATACCAATTGAAATTATTCAAATAAACATCTTGATATCAATTGTAAGTATTTGTCATTAAGAACATATGATACAAAAATAAAAACAATATATATGAGTATACAAAAATGACAATATTGATACCAATTGAAAGAATCCAATGATACCAATTGAAACAACAATAATATCAAGTGTATATCTCATATAACCTATCCTCCCAACCATGTTCAAGTTTAAAATGATTTTCACTATAAAGCATACATGAGCATGATCTCCCATCCAACCACCCTTGAAAGGTAGGGGTTTTCAAAAATAGGTTTGAACATTATAGTATGTTTGAAAACGTCTACCATAACGAAGAATACTAACTAGTTAAATGGAGAAACTTATTAACTAGTACGAAATCCTTCAAGTAAGGAATAAATCAAAAATATTTTTCATGAAACACATGTAAATCACATGGCACTAAACACTCAAAATCCATAAAGCTCATATCATACTCATGAAAATATAATCATGAGAAACATATAAATAAGGTGAGTGAACAAGTGTTATGTGAAACATATCAACATGAAAATAGACATTCAAGCTCAAAATTCCTTTAAACAAGAAAACATGAAAATCATCAAAACTATTTAATCTTCAAGGCATATGTATGTCTTATACAAACTAAAGTATACATACATATCCAAACACAACGAGTCCACAAATGTATATGCATGAAGGCACGTGGTTCAAAGGATGTATATGTATAAATAATAGTTTGGACAAGATAGATATATACATGAAGTTAAACATATAAACATGAAAATATGAATAAAATAGGAATACAAGTTAAATGCATGAATCATCAAAACTAGACTATACTAGCACATCTAATGGGTATAAATAAGCGTTCAAGCTTAAACATATATAAATTTATTTGTGGCCCACTATATGTACAAGTATAAATCCTAGTTTTAATGAAAACTAATATTTAAACAAGTAATCAATACATGAAGCATAAAACAAGATATAAATCAACATGATAAACATATACATGATTATTATGTAAATCCACATGTTATTAGAGCTATGATAAACATGATAGCCAAACAAAGGTGAGAACACTAAAATAATGATCCATATTAAACATGGGTGTCTCAAATGCTATACATGCATGTCAAGAGTCTAATAATCATGGCATTTTCATAATGATCATATAAACAACAAAACATGCTACAAATAATGAACATGAAAAGCATGCATAAATAAATAAGGAGTAAGAGACCGTTACCAAAACTTATGAGGCAACTTCTCCATGTCTCCAAAATAAGGTGGTCCTCCCACCAAACTCCCCTTGAAAGTGATGCATCTAAATTGTTTTCTTTAAGCATGGAACGCATCCACTTCAAGGTACTGCCACTCTCATGTCATGTGAGAGCCCACACCTACATCAAATAGCATAGGGGTGGTCTTTGGTACCCATACTCTTTGGGTCTATGGGGGTTAGTACCTTCTCTAACCCAAACAAAATTATTTGCTAAATTTGAAACATGTATTCTATCATAACAAAATTTAGCAAGGTGGCCCTTACGTCCACAATGTGTACAAGTGTACACATGAGCATACAAGTGATGGGTGTGACCGTGAGGAGCATGTGTATGCCGTGGAGGGTGTGCATGCATAATAGGAACTTGTTTCTTTTGAAATAAGGATTCCAAACGTGTATGGCTCTTGGCACATTGGCTCAAAGTGGAGCCCAAACAAACAACACTCTTCTTAAGCATGGATATATCATTTTCAATTAACGAAGAGGTGGCACATGCAATAGGTAAACTAGGTGAAACTACCCTAGCATGGCAAACAAGAGCATCAATTTTATTTTGTAAAACTTCATTTTTCTTTAAATAAATTTCTAAATCCTTAGAAATAGAAACAATTTTTATTTTTAAAGAATCATTCTCTTTTAAAACAAAATCAATTTTTGAAGTTAAAACTTTATTTTTCTTCAAAACATTTTCACAATCATTTTTATTTTTCAAAAACTCATTTTCTTTTAAGGCAAGATCAAGTTGAGATTTTAATGAATCCCTTTCATTAGAAATCTCCTCCTTCTCTTGCAAAACATTGTTAAGTCTAGATATCAAATTTTATTATCATTATTAAGGCCTAGACTTTTCTTTTCCAACAAATTATATTTTTCAATTAATTTTTCACAAACAATAGAAAGTTCTTCATTCAAGGCATGGGCATTAATATTCTCATCACATGAAGAACTACAATCTAATTGAGATTCCGAATGTACCTCAAGGGAGTTATTCCCTTGGACCATGAAGCATTGAGAGTCGGATTCTCCACTAGATTCCTCCTCTTGATGGATTGGTACTTGAAACTTGGAGGTGGTGGTTGTGGTCAACTTGTTCCACACTGCAAAAGTGGAATTAAGATTAGAAACAAGTATAAGATATTCTTTAGAAAGCGTGCTTCTAATAGCCTCAAGGGCTTGTGCATTAGCCCCTATATGATTGCTATTACCAAGATAGCATTTCTTGGTAGCGGCAAGGAAAACATGCAAGCCTAGGGTTTGTAGGTAAATGGACATCTTAGTCTTCCAAACAATGATGTTGGAAGCATCAAACATAGGTGGGGTCATGAAGTCCATGGGTGTGCAAACTAAATGTGTCCAAACAAATATATGCAAATGCAAATGGTAGATTAGCTAAACCAAGATCTCACTCCTTGGTGGTTAAACCTAAAGTATCAAGAGCGTAGACTCTGATACCAAATGAAAATCACCTAGAGGGGGGTGAATAGGTGATATGACTAATCTAGAAACTAAATGCGGAAGCTAAAACTAATTTGCAACACACTTAATACAACCAATGAGTGTAGCCGAATTCCCCGTGAAGGGCTCTGGACTAACTCCTCTTGATCCCCTAGATAAGGGTTGAGGTGCTATATGATGCTCTCGTGGTTAAGTATGAGTGAGGCACACACAAACAAGCCAAGCATATAATGGATATATATAACAATATGAAAGATGCAAGGCACAACACAAGCAAATATGAATGATGCAATGCACAAATAAAAGAGAGAGGGTTAAGAGACAATGGATCAAACGCAAACACAAAGATATGTTTTGAGGTTAGAGCCCCTAGCTCTATGTCCCCGCCTTCACCGAGAAGGATTTCCAATCCACTAAGGAGTATCGAACTCCTCTCTCAACCTTACAATGCCACCGAGACAATACAACCACAATCCACCTCTATCGAAGAGGGATTAGGCCCGTAGCCAAACAACTAAAAATCACCTCTACTGAAGAGGGATACAAAAACTAAACTCCACCTCTCACTAGAGGGAGCAAACACCACTCCGATCAACCTCTACCAAAGAGGGATACAACAAATCAAGGAGAGTTTACAACTTGGTGGTTTCCTAAACCACAAACAATTCCTCTTTTCCACAAAAATAAATGATCCTAAATAGATAGGATAAGAGATATAGCTCAAGTGTGGACAAAACTAGAGTTTGGAAAACAAAAACTCAAAGAAAAATACTTGGGAAAACTCTTGGTAAAAGATAGAAATGAAGAAAAAAGTAAATCTCCTAATTTTTCTATTTTCTTTGAATTTTTCAAAAACTCTAAAAACAAAATAAAGATTGATCTTTTGAAGCTCTAAAACTTTTTGAAAACTTGTTTTAAACACCAAGAAAGGAGAGAAATTTTAGCTCTTGAAATCTTAGCCAAAATCCCAAAGAAATGGGTTTTATATAGGCCAACAGAAAACTAGCCGTTAGGCTGAATCCTCAGCCTGAGACGGCTGGCGGTCGATCGCCCGGTCGACCGCCAACGGTCATAAATATGACCGTTGGGGCATCCCGGTCGACCGCAATTTTACAGAGAGCAAAGCTCTCTGTCCGGTCGACCGCCCGGTCGACCGGCCCAGTTGCTGGTCAGACGTGCACGGACCTGTGCACGTCGGTCGACCGACCGGTCGACCGGCTCTGGAGTACGGTCGACCGTCTCGGTCGACCGCCAAAGCCTGGCAGCCAAATTTTCTCGGACAGAAAAACAGTTTAAAATATTCTTAAAAATACTTAAAAATCTTCTAAAAATCCCCAAAAATAGTTTTAACATTTTGCATTGATATATAAACATGTGATAAAAATTTCAACTCAAATATCAAGCAATTCGAACTATTTTTGTGTCTTAGAAATTTTATCAAAAACCAAAACCTATATTTTATCAAACTTAGATTTTTCAATAGGAAATCTGATTTTTCTTAAAACTCATGAATAGACATATCAAAATAAGTTTGTCTAAGATATGAAGCATGTATGTATATAGAACACATCTAATATACATAAAAATCATTTAAACTTGTTTTGATCTAAACTATTCATGAAAACTAATTCCAAAACATAAAACTTGTGTGTATTGTGCACTTGAGCATATCAACTATCTAATCTTTACACATGGATCTAAAACACACTAAACTATGGATACCTAAGGCTTCTTGACGATCTTCCATCTTCAAGTCGACTCGATCCAAAACGTGATCCACGAGCGAGACTCCAACGAGTGCAAGGTATGATCTTGATGCTTGGGCTCTGAAATCACCATGTGAAGGCTTCAAAACTCATCTTGTTGAAGCAATCACCAACTAATATCTTGCTAAGTAATCTGAAACTAAAATAATGACTATATGTGTGTGTATTTCAAGGCTTTTACAGTCTTCCAAAAAATGAAGAAAAATTACACGAATTAGTAAATATTCGTGTAACATCTTGTGCTGTAAAGAACTCAATAATATCATTTCAATTTGAGCTTCAATGTGCCTGAAGTGAGGATATATATGTATATAGTCATGAGTTTGTTTTTATCAAAAATCTGAGTTCCAACAAATATAGCTCGAAATCCAACTTTGCAAAAAGAAAGGGTCCAAAAACCCTAATTTAGTGGCATTTTTGCGCCTTTCTTGGCTTTCCAAGGTAAAGTTTTAGAAGCAAGCTCCCTACTTTCTAAAGCAGAGAGAGGCAAGCAAGAGAGAATCTGCAAAGCTAAGGTTCTGTAAAATTGACTTGCACACCAAAACTTAGAAGAGAATGTTAACAAAAACGTGAAATCAGAACCATTCCCGTCCCCGGCAACGACGCTATTTTTTGATTGGGGGTAAAACTAGCACTTGATAACGTGTATTTTAAAATCAGTGTAAAGTGTGTACTTTGGCTTCCTCGATACTTCCGTTATGGCATTGGCTCAACAGGTCAAATTCACAGGGACGGGAGGCGATAGAAGTATTAATAGTTCTTATTCACGTATTATGCTAACAGTTCTCCTTTGTTAAAGAAAGATAAAAGAAAAAGAAAAGAAAACTAGAAGTGATAGGTAGAGAAGGCAATAAAAACAGCGTGTGAAAACAATGGATAAGTGGTTGTAAAAATCGGTAAAGCAAAACAAGAAAATAGAAATGAAATGGATAGTGAAGTAATTTAGAAAGTTGGTTTAAAAACAAAATAGAAAAGAAGGTGAAACTGTACAGGTTGGAAAAATTGAAGATATGTATTGTAAAATTTTCCTGACTCAATAAAAGATTACAATAATTTTAAAATTTCAATTACAAGAGAGAAAAGATATTCATGAATTTTCTCTTTATTTAATGCCAGGTTCTTTACGTAGCGGTGGAAAGTGAATCTTTATTTTTGTTGACCGGGTGAACATCAAGTTTCTGTGAAACTTTTCTCCTTAGATCACTGATAGAGTAGCACAGCTCCTATCAAATGAAATTTCAAAGAGATTTTGGCAAAACTTGAACACAACAAGTTTGTGTAGAAGAGTTAAACTCTTTGTAATCCTCTCCTTGGATTCTCTTTCTTTTTATCAGAATATGCCCATACCTCTGTGCCACTTTTCATTAGCAATTTTAGCTATTTATAGAGGGTTCTGGAAATAAAATTGTCCCCTAAAATTTCTTCATAATGGGGTTAACTTCCCTCATTACGTGGGCAGTAATTGACCCAGTAATGGGGGCAGATAAAACTGAGACGCAGGGTAAGCCTGCAGTTGAAACGCAAGCTTGAGCTCTGCGTTTGGTCATTGAGATGATACTGGACACAAGTTTTGAGCCTCATGTTCTGCCATTGAGGTGATGCTGGATGCGGGCTTCGAGCCTCGCATTTTTGGCATTGAAGTGGTGCTGAGCGCGGGCCTCAAGCCTCACATTTTGGCACTGGGTTGTACTGAGATGAGGACCTCGAGCCTCGCGTTTTGGGTAGCCTTATGTCTGAAGTATAGACTCTGCATTTGATGACCTATCTTCAGTGATTTTTAGATAGTCTGCAGCACCCCCATCAAAGTTTTTAAAACTCCGTGGTTGACTAGGATGGGTTTTAGAACACTTTGGATTTTTCTCTTGGCGACGGGCTCTCAAAATTTGACTGGCAATCTTCTAAGATACCCTGAGCTTGATCTTATTAGGATCTCAGTCTTCATGAGTATACCATTAAACTCTTTGAAGCCACCAGAGATGATCGTCGTCAGTGTTTAGATGCGCAATCTAGACCTCATCGGTGCTCTGAGTTGGTTGTCTGTGTACTGTCGAATCGAGGAAATAATCAACTGCATTTGCCAGTGTATTGTTGAACAGATTGTAGAAGCAGAGACTGAACACAGCTCTTGTAGACACAAAGGTCGTATTGTCTTGGAGATGCGGACCGCACCTAAAGTGGAGACGCGGCTCTCATTCATTGAAGAGACGCCAACGTTGAAGTGGAGACGCAGCTCTCACTTTATTGAAGAGACGCGAACTTTGAAGTGGAGATGCTGCTCTCACTTTGTTGAAGAGACGCGAACTTGAGAATACTGAAGAGACGCAACTCTCACTTTATTGAAGAGACGCGAACTTTGAAGTGGAGACCGACTCTCACTTTGTGAAAGGGATGCAGATTTGAGAATACTGAAGAGATGTGGCTCTAATAAACACGAGACTTGCGTTCTGGGTGAGCTGCTACGTGTCTAGTGCTAATCGGTCTCAAGATACGGGTCGCGTATAGGCTGATTAGTGCGCCTATAAAAGACAATAGTCTTTTCAAGAGTCATTATCAGACTCTTTCTTCCTCGTTGAACTTTGCGTCGAGAGTTTAAGAACTTTAGTTCTTCTTTAAAAAATGTAGAGTTTTTTCTTCCTTTTCTCCATTTTCTCCATTAACAATGGCCTCCAAGACCAAGCCGATGGCTTCTTCCTCGAGAGGGTTTGGTCTGCTATAGTGAAATTACTACAATAATTATACTACAGTAAAATTTCTGAATTTTATTTTATTTTATTTTATTTATTTTTTTATTTTTTCTTTCTCTTTTCTTTCTTTCTTTTTCTTTTTTTTATAATGGCCCGGTCGAGTCTGTGAAGTACACTCAAACTCAGGTCTATATTTAGACTAGGCGCTAGCCTGGTCTGACCAGGCCAGGCCTGGCCAGCCTGGCCCGCGGCCTGTCTGTGCTCTCGACCCTGGCCTGGCCAGCCTGGCCAGCGGCTTGTCTGTGCTCTCGGCCAGGGCCCAGAGCACAGCGGCTGGCACAGTTTTTATTCTTTTTTTATCAAAAATAAAATCTATAAAAATAATTAAAAATTAAGATAATTAAGAAGAATGTCTAAGGAGTTCTACATAATTTTATTGGGATATTAGCATACATTTTTCATTGTGAAATTAAAGCTATTAACTAATGTACACAACTGCTCGATGAAATGCCTAAACGAAAATAAAATCTCATAGTTTGATATTTACTTACCAGAAACGCTTTCTTTCAGTCTGAATAAGTCCCCTCCACGTCCAACAAAGCTCTGATCTTCTTCTAGTTGGGTTTGAGGTGGTGATATGAGAGGAATAGGTGTAGAGAGTAGGGTATTCTCATTTTTTTTGTTCTATAGTTTTGTAAAGAGATGAATAAATATATATATATATATATATATATATATATATATATATATATATATATATATATCCCCCTACCTATAATCTTACTCTAAAATTTGTGCCTTAAGGTCAGGGGAAGTTGTAGAGAGTGAAAACAAGTGGGAGAGAAGATGGAGGAGAAGTTAGAGAGAGTGGGAGAAAGTGGGGGAATTGAAGTTATTGTAGTGTGGGGTTAAATAAAAAAGTGTGAGAGTGAACACCACAAATAAGTGTGGCCCTTTGGTAAAGTCATTGGGCTCTTGGGCTTAGGTGCTTGGGTTTAAAACTTTGTCTTAGCAAAAATATGGCACTTTTTATTTTCATATTATTTTTAAGTGATAAGCCATCTTACATGGGTTTAGGTCTAATCCCAATTTATTTCATTTCAATTCTTTTTATTAAACAATTATAACCGCTTTAATTACTATTATATAAAATTTTTACATAGTATTTACTACGATATTAGTGAACATTGATATTACATCATACCCACCTAATAAAAAATTTCATCCTCGAAATTAAAATTCAGGAAGTAGAAAAATACCTATCAAGGAAAAATATGAGGATAATGGTCGCGGATGGCGTCCTCTTATTCCCATGTCGCTCCTCCTGGAGGGCACCTGCCCCAAGACAGTAGAACCAGTGGAATGATCTGATTCTTCAAGACTTTTGTGGTCCTATCTAGAATGGCCATAGGTCTCTCAGTGTAGGTCATATCCAACCTGAGCTCTAACTCGGAATGGTCTAAAACATAACTGTCATCTCGGACATACTTTCTCAACTGAGATACATGAAAGACCTGATGCACACCATCCAAAAATGGAGATAATGCTAGATGGTATGCCACTTCTCCTACACGCTCCAGAATCTCAAAAGGACCGATGAACCTTGGACTCAACTTCTCTCGGTTACCAAATCTGATTACTTCCTTCGTTGGAGATATCTTCAAGAATGCGAAATCTTTAACTTCAAACTCTAGTGGTCTTCTATCCAAGTCTGCCCATCACTTCTGTCTGTCTTGAGCTGCTTTTAAACGCTCCCAGATTATTTTAACCTTCTCCACTGTCTGCTGGATCACCTCCGGTCCCAACAACCTCCTTTCACCAATGTCGTCCCATCACAAAGGAGACCTGCATTTTTTACCCTACAACGCTTCAAATGGTGCCATCTTAATACTAACTAGTAGCTGTTGTTGTAGGCAAACTCTGCTAAATGCAGATGGTCTTCACATGACCCCTTGAAGTCTAGTATGAAAGCTCTCAACATGTCCTCAAGAATTTGGATCGTCGGCTCCAATTACCCCCTAGTCTGCAGATGATATGTAGTGCTAAACTTCATGTTGGCCCAAAGGCCTTCCACCCTAGTTTTGATGATGATTAACTCATGTAGTTATGTTTACTAATAGTCTTGTGATTTTAAGTTTCAGATCTTTAGCAAGATATTAGTTGGTGATTGCTTCAAAAAGATGAGTTTGGAAGCCTTCACTTGGTGATTCCGGTGCCCGAGCTTCAAGATCATACCTTTGCACTCGGTGGATCACGTTTGGGATGAGTCTACTTGAAGATGAAGATCGTCAAGAAGACTTAGGTATCCTAGTTTAGATAGTGTGTTTTAGATCCATTTGTAAAGCTTAGTATAGTTGATATGCTCAAGTGCACAATACTCACACGTTTCATGTTTTGGATTTAGTTTTCATGAATAATAGATCAAAACAAGTTTACTTTATTCTTATGTATATTAGATATGTTCTAGATATACATACATGCTTTAAACTTGCTAGACAAACTTATTTTGGCTTTCCTATTCATGTATTGAAAAATCAAGTTTGATAAAAATACAAGTTTTAGTTTTTGGTAAAAATGATAAGACACAAAATAGTTCACATTGATTGATATTTGAGCTAAACTTTTTACCACATGTTTATATATCAATGCAAAATGATAAAACTATTTTTGGTGATCTTTAAAAGTGTTAAAAGATTTTTCAAAATATTTTTAAACTATTTTTCTGACCCAGTTTTCTGTTCCAGGCTTCAACCAGTGACTACTAAACTGACTTAGTCGACTTGGGATGAAGTCGGTCGACCGGGACGGTCGACCGACGTGCACAGATCTGTGCACTTTTGGCAGACACTGAGACGGTCGACCGTCAGGGTCGACCGAGTCTGAGAGCTCTGCTCTCTGTTTGTTTGGGTCGACTGTGTCAGTCGACCGTGTTTGCCAAACGGTCACATTTCTGACCGCTGGCGGTCGACCGGGCCGGTCGACCGTTAGCCTGTCAGGCTGCCACATCAGCCTAACGGCTAGTTTTCTGTTTGAGCTATAAATACCCCAACTCTTGGGGGTTTTAGCTAAGATTTTCAAGAGCAAAAATTCTCAGTTTTCTGAAGTGTTTTAAAAGATTTCAAAAGTGTTTTTGGGCCAAAAAGAATTCATCTTATTTGTTTTAGGTTTTTGGAAAAATCAAAGAAAAGAGTATTTTGGGAGATTTGTCTTGGTTTTCATTCTATATCTTTTGCAAGAATTTTCCCAAGTGTTTTTCTTTGATTTCTTGATTTCCAAACGCCTAGTTTTTCCACTTGAGATATATCTTCTATCCTAATCTATTAGGATCTTTGTTGTTGGTGAAAAAGAGAGTTTGTGGTCTTTGGAACTACTTGTTGTAAAAATCCTTGCTTTGATTGGGTTGCTCCCTCTTCGGTAGAGGTTGAGGATTGTGGTTTACTCCCTCTAGTGAGAGGTAGAGTTGGTTGTTGTTTACTCCCTCTAGTGAGAGGTGGAGTTGGTGTTTGTAACCCTCTTCGGTAGAGGTGTTGTGATTGTTTGGCTACGGGCCTACCCCTCGGTTGTGAGGCGGTGTTTGAGAGAGGAGTTCGGTACTCCTAGTGTTGTAACAAATCCTCTTCGGTAGAGGTTCCCTCGGTGGGAGATAGTGGATTGGAAATCCTACACGGTGGTGTAGGAGGGGATGTAGAGCTAGGGCCTCGAACCTCGAAACATATCTTATTGTTAGCGTTTGATCCACTTGTCTCTCAACTCTCTCTCTCATTTATTTTGTGCAAAGCATCATTCATTATTCATATCATACATTGCTTGCATTGTGCCTTGCATATTTCATATTGCTATATCTTGTATATGCTTGGTTGTTTGTGTGTGCCTCACTTATACTTAACCACAAGAGCTTCACATAGCACCTCAACCCATTCAAGGGGAATCAAGAGGAGTTAGTCCAGAGCCCTTCACGGGGAATTCGGCTACACTTGTTGGTTGTATTAAGTGTGTTGCAAAATTTGCATTAGCTTCCGCATTTAGCGCATTTAGTTCACTAGATTAGCACTTACACCTATTCACCCCCCCCTCTAGGTGTTTTTCAATTGGTATCAGAGCTAGTGCTCCTGATACTTAGGCTTAACATCCTAGGAGTAAGATCCAATTCTTGCTAATCTATTGTTTGCATTTGCTTGTTTGCACACTCATATAGTTTACCATGGACTTCATGACCCCACCTAGTTTTGACCCTTCCAACATTGTTGTTTGGAAGTATAGGATGTCGACATACCTAAAGACCCTAGGTTTGCATGTTTTCCTTGTCGCTACCAAGAGATGTTATCTTGGTGATCGCAAGCATATAGGAGCCAATGCATAAGCCCTTGAGGCCATTAGAAGCACGCTACCTAAAGAATATCTTATGAGTGTTTCTAACCTTGATTCCGCTTTTGTAGTGTGGAACAAGTTGACAACAACCACCACCTCCAAGCTTCAAACGCCTATCCAACAAGAAGAGGAATCTAGTGGAGATGAATCCGAGCCGCAACAATGTTATACGGTCCAAGGGAATGACTCCCTTGAGGTACAATCGGAATCTCAACTAGATAGTTTTGATGCTAGTTCTTCATGTGATGATTATGCTGATCCCCATGCTTTAAATGAAGAACTATCAATTGTTTGTGAAAAATTAATTGAAAATATAATTTGTTGAAAAAGAAAAGTCTAAGAATTGAAAAAGAAAATAAAAATTTGATTTCTAGACTTGACATTGTTTTGCAAGAGAAAGATAAGATTTTGAATGAAAGGGATTCATTAAAATCTCAACTTGATCTTGTACTTAAAGAAAATGAATTTTTAAAATCTAAAAATGATTGTGAAACACTCTTAAAGAAAAATGATGTTTTGTCTTCAAAAATTGAATTTGTTTTACATAATAATGATTCTTTGGAAAGAGAAATTGAATTTATTTCAAAAGAATTAGAAATTTGTTTAAATAAAAATAATTCTTTGAAAAATGATATTGCTTCACATGTTTGCCATGCTAGGGTAGTTTCACCTAGAACACCTATTGCATGTACCTCTTCTTCTAAAATTAATGATGATATTTGTTTATTAAAGAAGAGTGTAGATTGTTTGGGCTCCACTTTGAGCCAATGTGTAGTAGGGCACACACGTTTGGAAACTTTGTTTCGAAAGAAACAAGTTCCATCTATTCATGCTCACCCTCCACGGCATACACATGCTTCTCACGGACACCATCATCACAAGTATGCTCATGTGTACACTTGTACACATTGTGGACGTAAGGACTACCTTGCTAAATTTTGTTATGATAGATTACATGTTTCAAATTTAGCAAATAAATTTGTTTGGGTTAGAAAAGGTACTAACCCCCATGGACCCAATAAGAGATGGGTACCAAAAACCACCCCTCCTTTATTTGATGTAGGTGTGGGCTCTCACATGATGTGAGAGTTGCCGTACCTTGGAGTGGATGCGTTCCGAGCTTCATGGAAATCAATTGGATGCATCACTTTCAAGGGAAGGTTTGGTGGAGATGACCACCACGTGTTTGGAGAGCTAGAGCGGTGCCCTCATTGGTTTTGGTATCGAATCTCTAACTCCTTTTGTCTACATGCTTTCATATTCATTGTTTATAGCATGTTTTATTGTTTAGTGATTAGTATGAAAATGTCATGTTAATTAGATTCTTGACATACATGTATAGTATTTGAGACACCCATGTTTAATATGGATTATTATTTTGCGTTCTCGTATTTGATTAGCTATCATGTACATCATAAATCTAATAACATGTGGATATTCATAATAATCATGTTTATGTTTATCATGTTGATTTATATCTTTGTTTTATGCTTCATACTTTGAATATATGTTTAAATGTTAGTTTTCATTAAGACTAGGAGTTATACTTGTACATATAGTGGGCCACAAATAAATCTATATATGTTTGGGCTTGATTGCTTATTTGAACCCATTAGATGTGCTAGTATAATCTAGTTTTGATGATTCATGCACTTTAAACTTGTATTCCTATTTTTGGATTTGTTTTATGATTGTGTGTTTCACTTCATGTATATGTTTGTATTGCCAAACTTTAAGATATACATGTATACCCCTTGAGTCATTTGCCTTTCATGCAAATCTATATATGGACTCAATTGTGTTTAGGGATATGTATGTATACTTATTGTGTTGACAATTCATACATATACCTTGAAATGAAATTTGTTTTGGTGAAGATTTAGTTTTTCTTGATTTTGTGTTTAATTGTTTAACTTCAAGTATATGTCTATCTTGTCCAAACTATTAGATATACATGTTTATCCTTTTGAGCCACGTGCCCTCATGCAAATATAATTTGTGGACTCTTTATGTTTTGGATATGTATGTATACTTTAGTTTGTATTAGACATACATATGCCTTGAAGATTAAATAGTTTAGATGATTTTTATGTTTTCATGTTTTTCATGTTTAAGGAATAATTGAGCTTAATGGAAAATTTTCATGATTATGATCTACACATTTTATTTATACACTCATATTTATATTTTGCTCATGTTTTGTTTTCATGAGTCATATTTATACCTAATTGAATTAGAGTGTTGATTATCTTGTGGATTTCATGTTTTATGAAAAACTATTTTGTTGTATTCCTTGCTTGAAGGATTTCGTACAAGTTTAAAAGATTTTCCATTTAACTAGTTACGGTATTCTTCATTTTGGTAAAGTTTTTCAAACAAAACTTATTTTCAAATCCACTTTTGAAAACCCCTACCCTCGATGGGAGGATGGATGGGAGATCATGTTCGTGTATGCCTTAAAATGAAAATCATTTAAAACTTGAACCATGATTGGAAGGTATAGTTATATGAGTTATACATTTGATCTTATTGTTATTTCAATTGGTATCATTGAATTCTTTCAATTGGTATCAATCTTGACATTTCTTGTATACTCATATATTTTGTATGTATGTATGCTTTCAATTTCAAGAATATCAATTTCAATTGGTATCTATTTTCCATACATATATATGTTTGTTTCATTTTTTTTTAACAATGCATAGGCTTGTTAAAATAAAAGTGAACATTGTTTTTGTTGGTATTTCATAAAGGGGGAGAAAATTCGTTTTTTTTCATATTTCAATTGGTACTTGTATTTCCACTCCCTTACTTTATGATAGAAAATAGTCATTTCAATTGTTTATTTGGCTTAAAAAAAAAACTATCTTTTGATATCAAGATGTCTTGTGTTTTAAATTGGTATCTAAAAATTTTGTTTAAAGAAAAATACAAAAGTTTTTGATTTGTATTGACTATATGCAAGGAGAACTTAACATCTCTTCTACATATAGATTCATGATGAGTGTATCTTGTATTGAAGAGCTTAACATCTCTTCTTTATGTGGTACACGTGTGTAGGGGGAGCTTCACATCTCCTCTTATGCATTACATAATATGTGTTATGTGAATTAGGGCTTAACATCCCTCTTTCATGTAATGCATATGTGTAGGGAGCTAACTTAGCGTCTTCCTCTTCATGAATGTATATAGCAAATAACATTTATTGACCTTTGTTTATTTTCAATTGGTATCAAGATGCTTCATTGACATATTTTCAATTGATATCCTAATTGATTGTCACCCCTTATTGACCTTGTTTTTGTTTTTAGACAAAAAGGGGGAGAACATTACTTTTTATTATTTTGATTGACAAAAAGGGGGAGAAAGATTTTTACCCCTCATTTTATTGTTTTGATTGTTTACCCCTTTGTTGATGATTGACAAAAGGGGGAGAATTATTTGTGAGTTTAACATGCATTATATAAATCTTATAAACTCAAAATGATTTGTTCATGATTTATATATGCATAGTTATGTTTTTGCATATATTATGTTTAATTTAGTTTAATGTTAATTGATCTCTAGAACATGTTTTGTTTTGAATATTTCATTTGATATCTAGAGCATCTTGTTTATGCATTGTCATTCATGCATATTTATGTTTATTTGTTTTATGCATGAGTTAAGGGGGAGCTTCTTTGAAGCTTAACTTTAATCCATGCATATATAACTCCATGAGTTTTTTCATCATCAAAAAGGGGGAGATTGTTGGCCCAAAGGCCTTCCACCCTAGTTTTGATGATGATTAACTCATGTAGTTATGTTTACTAATAATCTTGTGATTTTAAGTTTCAGATCTTTAGCAAGATATTAGTTGGTGATTGCTTCAAAAAGATGAGTTTGGAAGCCTTCACTTGGTGATTCCGGTGTCCGAGCTTCAAGATCATACCTTTGCACTCGGTAGATCACGTTTGGGATCGAGTCTACTTGAAGATTGAGATCGTCAAGAAGACTTAGGTATCCTAGTTTAGATAGTGTGTTTTAGATCCATTTGTAAAGCTTAGTATAGTTGATATGCTCAAGTGCACAATACACACACGTTTCATGTTTTGGATTTGGTTTTCATGAATAATAGATCAAAACAAGTTTACTTTATTCTTATGTATATTAGATATGTTCTAGATATACATACATGCTTTAAACTTGCTAGACAAACTTATTTTGACTTTCCTATTCATGTATTGAAAAATCAAGTTTGATAAAAATACAAGTTTTGGTTTTTGGTAAAAATGATAAGACACAAAAATAGTTCACATTGATTGATATTTGAGCTAAACTTTTTACCACATGTTTATATATCAATGCAAAATGATAAAACTATTTTTGGTGATTTTTAGAAGTGTTAAAAGATTTTTCAAAATATTTTTAAACTGTTTTTCTGACCCAGTTTTCTGTTCCAGGCTTCAACCAGTCGACTACTAAATTGACTTAGTCGACTTGGGATGAAGTCGATCGACCGGGACGGTCGATCGACGTGCACAGATCTGTGCACGTTTGGCAGACACTGAGACGGTCGACCGTCAGGGTCGACCGAGTCTGAGAGCTCTGCTCTCTGTTTGTTTGGGTCGACCGTGTCGGTCGATCGTGTTTGCCCAAAGGTCACATTTCTGACCGTTGGCAGTCGGCCGGGCCGGTCGACCGTTAGCCTGTCAGGCTGCCACATCAGCCTAACAGCTAGTTTTCTGTTTGGGCTATAAATACCCCAACTCTTGGGGGTTTTAGCTAAGATTTTCAAGAGCAAAAATTCTCAGTTTTCTGAAGTGTTTTAAAAGATTTCAAAAGTGTTTTTGGGCCAAAAAGAATTCATCTTATTTGTTTTAGGTTTTGAAAAAATCAAAGAAAAGAGTATTTTGGGAGATTTGTCTTGGTTTTCATTCTATATCTTTTACAAGAATTTTCCCAAGTGTTTTTCTTTGATTTCTTGATTTCCAAACACCTAGTTTTTCCACTTGAGCTATATCTTCTATCCTAATCTATTAGGATCTTTGTTGTTGGTGGAAAAGAGAGTTTGTGGTCTTTGGAACCACTTGTTGTAAAAACCCTTGCTTTGATTGGGTTGCTCCCTCTTCGGTGGAGGTTGAGGATTGTGGTTTACTCCCTCTAGTGAGAGGTGGAGTTGGTTGTTGTTTGCTCCCTCTAGTGAGAGGTGGAGTTGGTGTTTGTAACCCTCTTCGGTAGAGGTGTTGTGGTTGTTTGGCTACGGGCCTACCCCTCGGTTGTGAGGCGGTGTTTGAGAGAGGAGTTCGGTACTCCTAGTGTTGTAACAAATCCTCTTCGGTAGAGGTTCCCTCGGTGGGAGATAGTGGATTGGAAATCCTACACGGTGGTGTAGGCGGGGATGTAGAGCTAGGGGCTCGAACCTCGAAACATATCTTGTTGTTAGCGTTTGATCCACTTGTCTCTCAACTCTCTCTCATTTATTTTATGCAAAGCATCATTCATTATTCATATCATACATTGCTTGCATTGTGCCTTGCATATTTCATATTGCTATATCTTATATATGCTTGGTTGTTTGTGTGTGCCTCACTTATACTTAACCACAAGAGCTTCACATAGCACCTCAACCCATTCAAGGGGAATCAAGAGGAGTTAGTCCAGAGCCCTTCACGGGGAATTCGGCTACACTTGTTGGTTGTATTAAGTGTGTTGTAAATTTGCATTAGCTTCCGCATTTAGCGCATTTAGTTCACTAGATTAGCAAGTACACCTATTCACCCCCCCCTCTAGGTGTTTTTCACTTCAGTCGTTTCCCCAGGCTCTCTTGAAGACTTCTCTAAAAGTGAGATAGAAATCTGGTATCTCTGTCAGACACGATGCTGACTGGCACACCATGCAGTCGAACTACCTCCTGCAGATACTTCTCTGCTATTAACTCCGTTGACTGCCCCACTGAATAGGATAAGTGAGTTGACTTCATGAGGCGGTCAATTATAACCCAAACTGCATTGTTCCCTTTTGGACTGCGGGAAGTGCAGTGATGAAATCCATAGTGATATGCTACCACTTCCACTCTGGAATCGGTAAAGGTTGAAGGAGTCTAGCCGTCCTCTGATGTTCTGCCTTCACTTGCTGACACACTAGACACTTTGCTACAAAACGAGCAATCTCTCTCTTCATTCCGTGCCACCAGAATCCCTGCTTTAGGTGTTGATACATCTTCATCCATCCTGAATGTATGGAATATGCTGAGTTATGAGCTTCAGATAAAACTTCTTGTCGAACATCTCCTTTTGGTACACAAATTCTGTCACCAAAACAGAGTGTCCCATCTCCATGGATCTACATATCCATCCTTAGTCCAGTCTCCACTTGATTTCTCAATTCTTGTACTTAAGGTCCCCACTTTGAGCCTCCTCAATCTTCTCAAACAAGGTTAACTAAAATTTCAAAGTCATCAGTTGTCCGAAAATATTAGTGTGTCACCATCAGTTCCATTCGTCTCATCTCCTCAAGCAATTCTTTTTGCTGAGTAATCTGCATCACCATACAAGCTCCAGGCTTCCTACCCAAAGCATCCAGTACTACATTGACCTTCTGAGGGTGATATTATAGATCAATGTGATAATCGGCCGTCAACTCTAGCCACCGTATTTGTCGCATGTTCAGCTCCTTTTGAGTGAAGATATACTTCAAATTCTTATGGTCAGTGTAAATCAACACTTGATCGCCCAACAAATAGTGTCTCTAAATCTTCAAGGTGAAAATTACTGCTGCAAGCTCTAAGTCATACGTAAGATAATTCTTCTCATGTGGCTTTAATTGTTTGGACGTATAGGCTATCACATGTCCATGCTGAAAATACACCTAGAGGGGGTGAATAGGTCTACAAGCTAATCTAATGATAATGATGCGGAATTAAAAACTAGTTATGCAAACTAAAGCTATTAATCTATCACACAAGGCATAACACAGGAGTGTAACAGAATTTTCAGTGAAGGGCCTTGAACTATCTCCTCTAAATTCCTCTAGATTAAGAGTTGAGATGCCAACATGGCTCTCTTGGTTGAATACAAGTGTAAGCAAACAATCTCAAGCATATATCAAGCATATAAAGAGATAAACAATATAAGCATGTAAGATATATAAACACAAGTGTGAGAGAGAGCAATCGCAAACACAAAAGAATTGTTTCGAGGTTCGAGCACCTTATTCTGTCCCCGTCTTCAACACTATGAAGGATTTTCACTAGAATCGATCCCGGAAGATCACTCGGTGTCGCAACACCTACAATGAGTTCACACTAGAACTCTTGGACTCACTAGTCCCTCTCTTGTTTCCGCAAGAACACTACACGCAGCACTCTAGCTTGCCAAGGCCGCACCTCTTACAACTCCTCCAACCACATGTCGGAACACTTGGTGATCACTTCACTTGATCACCACAAAACTCTCTTCACTGAGGCCACAACCTCTACAACTCCTCACAATACAAGAATGAAATCTTGTGATCACTTCTCTTGATCACAAAAACAACTCTCATAACAAAGATCCTATAGGATGGATTTAGCAATGGAAAGCTCAAGTTGGTGTGAGAAAAAGCTAGATAGAGTAGTGGTGAAAAACTCAAGAAATCTCTTTTGAAATACTCTTGAAAAACTCTCCTTCGGATATGAAAGTATAGCCTTAAAATAAGTGAAAAAAACCTCTAAGAGAGATAGGAAAAACAGGCTTTAAAACACTCTTCAACTCTTGTGGAAAACAGCCCAAAACTGCCCCCATTTATAGACTTCCAAAATTAGCCGTTGGAGTCAAACTGCAGGTCAGAATGACCTGTCGGTCGACCAACCGGTCGACCGGCCAACGGTCAGAAATATGACTGTTAGGGCTGCCAGTCGACCCCCCGGTCGACTGCACCCAACACTTGACCTGCCGGTCGACTGCCTGGTCGACCGAGGCCAGATCCAGAGAGCAAAACTCTCTGGATGGTCGACCGCCCGGTCGACCGGCCCTCAAGCCAAAAGGCTGTGCATGTTTTGTGAACATCGATCGACTGCCCGATTGATCGATTTCTGTCTCAGTCGACCGGCCGATCGACCGGCAGAAGGCCAGGTCAGCAAATTTTAGGATTAAAAACTTAGTCATCTAAACTCCTATAAAATCACATAAAATCACATAAAATCTACAAAAATAAGTTTATTGAAATACTTTGAAGTATAAATACATATGATATAAAATCAACACATATTACAAACGTTTTGAACCATTTTTGTAATATAGAAATTTAGCTTTAAACAAAAATCCGTATTTTACAAAATTAATTTTCAATTCGGAAAATGATTTTTCTAAAACTTCTTCAAATATGAAAAAAGATATTTTAAACACTACTGAAGTTCAATGTGTATGGATATGATCTAATACACATATAAGATGAAATATCTATGTTTTTGACAATAAGCTCTAAAATAAGTTTTGATAAATACAAAACTCAAACACATGATATAGAAACATCAAATTAAGTTTTTCTACACAATTGAACCAACAATGTATATGGATGAAATCCAAAACACATATAAACCATATAAACTTAACTCTAATCATGAAACATAAGGATGTATACTTTTGAAACTCAAAATCAAAATTATATTTTCTAAAATCAAAACTATTTTATGAAAACACATATAAATTTTGTGTGTGTGTATATGAGATTGAGCAATCCACAACTAATCTATCATTTGCATTTTATCTAAAAAAAATCTTAACACTTACAAACATGACACAAGTCTTCACGAAAATCTTCTCTTTAAAATCTTCTTCTCCTTCTTGACTTGGTCCAAACCTTAATCCATGAGCTAGACTCCCCTTGAGTACATGATGCGATCTTGATGCGTGAGCTCTTGAATTAACACAGCTAGCTTCAAAACTTGACTTTGAATTTTTTGTTGAAGCTAAACACCGACTAAGATCTTAATCAAATAAATGAAACTACATAAACACAAGATCATTAGTATTATAACTATATGAGTTAATCATCAACAAAACTAGAGTAATGGGCTTTTGGGCCAACACATGTTGCATTAGTACACAGCCCAATCCTCGTCCCGACGCGTCACTATATATGACCATACCTCCAGTCCCGTCAGGCATCTTTAAGATTGAAGCCGAAATTAATTTGTTCTTCAACTCTTCAAAAGCATCATGCACTCTGCTGTCCATACATACTTTTTCCCTTTTCAGGTAAGCTAGGTCAGAGGTCCTACAATTTTTGAAAAGTCCTGTACTAACCTCCGATAACATCCAGCTAACCCAAAAACTCCTAATTTTGGTTGCCGACTTTGGAACAGGTCAATTGTTCACTGCCTGAACCTGCTAGGATCCACTGAGATGCCTTCTCCTGAAACAATATGTTCCAAAAATGCCATACTCTTTCAACCAGAACTCACAATTACTCAGTTTGGCATAGAGCTTCTCCTGCTGAAGGGTCTACAATATAATCCTCAAGTGTTCTGCATGCTCCTCTTCATTCTTAGAATAAATTAGAATATTATCAATGAACATGACCACAAATTTATCTAAAAACAGAGAGGAGACCCTATTCATCAAGTCTATGAAAAATGCTGGAGCATTGGTCACTCCAAATGGCATCACTAAAAACTCGTAATGACAGTAACGAGTCATAAATGCCATCTTCAGAATGTCCTCCTTCTTCACCTTCAGCTGATGATATCTAGACCAGAGATTTGACTTCAAGAAAACCTTAACTCCACTAAGTTAATCAAAAGGTCGTCTATCTCGGGCAAAAGATATTTATTCTTGATAGTGACCTTATTCAGTTCTCGATAATCAATGCACATTCTCCTACTACCATCCTTCTTTACTAATGACACCGAAGCTCCCCATGGTGAAATACTGAGTCTGATGAATCCCTTATCCAAGTAGTCTTGCAGCTGCTTCTTTAATTCCGCCAGCTCCACAGGTGCCACCCAATACAATGCCTTAGAGATTAGGGTCATATTTGGAATGACTTCTACGGCAAACTCTACGTCTAGATCTGATGGAAGTCGTGGTAGATCTTCTGGGAACACATCAAGAAATTGTTCCACTATTGGTATCGGCTCCTCCTGAGCTTCGGTAGTGGCAAAATTCCCTTGTTGCTGCTGCTAAGATGCCTTCGATTCCCCAATGAACTGGAACTCTAGATGGTGCAGAATTCTAAATATCACACTTTTGCTTTGGCAATCAATGTCGCATGATATTTTCTAACCCATGTCTTGCCTAGGATCACGTCATATTCACTAGTGCCTATCACAAACATGTATGCACTTAACTTTCTCCTACAAACTTCTACAGGGCATGATTTGCATATCCTATTAGTGGTTATAATCTCATTTCCAGTACTAATCTCCCACTGAGTGTCTATATCATCATAGTGTATAAAATGTATCTTGACAAATCTAGTGGATATGTAGCAATGCGAAGCTCTAGAATTAAATAGCGATAAAACTGGAAAAGATTGGACCAGAATGGTACCTGATACCACATCCTCTGATGCCTTCACCTGTTCTGCAGTCAAATTAAAAGTATGGCCTCTCCCACGTCCTGCTCCGGTCCTCCTCTGAGCCTGTTCGGACAACTGTCGTTGCGAGAAAAGCAGAGTACCTTTACCTGCAGGTGCAGGTTCTTCTTTACTCCAGATGCTGGAAGGGTGGGAATGGTGTCCTTTGATCAGGCAGTCGATGATTAGTCTACAATTCTACATTATTATATCGCATTTTCCTACTGATTTATGAATAAAATGTCGGTCTAAATCGTGTTTTAGTCTCTCTTGCAGATAAATCAAGAGTCAAAGGACAAAGAAGTAATAAGAGCTTAATGAAACCCATTTTTAGGAAAATCAAATCCGACTTTCTTGGAGGGCAAGCAAAGGAGCTTCTAGAAGATGCATTGAACCTAAAACCTTGCGCACATCAGACGAATATCCGGGCAAAAATACTAAAAATCTGAATATACTAGGAAGGTCCTCGAAGCCAGGAGAAGTTCCTTGCCAAAACCGGGGACCTAAGTCCCTGGTTTTGCAATGAAAATGTGGCAAATGTCGCGTTTTCGCGGCAAATGTCGCGTTTCTGCGGCAATGTGATGGGCCCACACGTCGATTTTCAACGCGTAGACTCGTCTCGTCTTCTAGAAACCTCTTTTGCCTGTAAAAACCCATGCAGAGGCCTGAAACGCGAGCATATTTGAAATTAGGCTAGGTTTTCTATCTTTTAGTGTGGGGTTGTATAGGTGTTCTTCTTCTTTTCTTTTGTTTTTTCATTTCTTTTTAGATCATGTATTAGTGCAGAGAGATTCAGAGAGAGATTGATGTAATAGATGGTGACAATCTATGTAAAGGTGTCTCCTTTCTTCTTCATTATAATCTTCTCCATCTTCTACATGATGCTTGGCTAGTTTTTATTTCCATGGCAATCTAACCACTAATCACTAACCATCTAACCACTTACTTGATAATCCATATGAATCTAGTATCCTCTATAAGGCCTTGCTCTTGCAAGAGCCATTGATGGCTCATGATGATGGTTTCTAACATTCTAACACCTAACCTACTAACTTACTAACTTTCAATGTCTTCTTTATTTTATGCTCACCTCTAAGCGGTTTTGATGAATTAATAGTAGCTTGCAACTTATTGTGTGGTATGGATGTGTTCTTTGAATGTAGAAGAACAATCTTATTTGCCATGCTCTGCATCGTCTCTTGAAGCTAAGGATTAGTGATGACCAAGGATCCATGTGAGACAACTATCACTAAGAGGTTAGCATAGTTAGTGGAGCAATTAGTAGTTAGTAGCCATGAGTTTCTTTTATCTTGTTTTAAAAACCAATTCAAAAGCTTTTATCATTTTTTCTATCGTTCTTTTACCATCCTCTTAGTTCATCTTTGTTTCATCTTCTTTTCTATTTTATTTTCCAAACCACTTCTCTTTAGTTTTCATATCGTCATTTCATCGCCTTCTTCACTTATCACTTCTGGATTTCTTTCTTTTCTTTTTCTAATTTTTTAACAAAGAAGAACTTGTTAACATAACACGTGAACGAACTGTTAATGCTTCTATCGCCTCCTGTCCCTGTGGATTCAACCCGTTGAGCCAATACTACAACAGAAGTATTGAGGGAACATTAGCACACATATATAATGTAACGCCCCGATCCCGCGGGTACGGGGACGTCACTGCAACGTGTATACGTAGGTCAGAACTACCCTCCCGTATATACGCTAAGCATCAGTACAGACAAGAATCAGAGTACGGAAGTAAGTGGTGCATTATACATTCCAACACATAAGTATAATTACAAAGTTATCACCAGAAGTGATCCAATATTACATGAATATTACATCACTGATATGCGCAAATGCGAGAATACAAGGAAATATACAAGTATGAACAGTATGAAAGGCACTCACGAGTTTAAAAGAAAAACTCGAGAGACTCACAAGGGGGCCTGGAAGGATGGAGCTCTGGATGATCGGCTGGGGATCCACGCTACCGCTGCGCTACTCTGATCCGCAAGGGGGAGAATCTACACGCTCCAAGCTCCATGACCTGGACATGAGGATCCAGGGGAGTCAGTGAAACTCCCCAGGCGAGTGGTGAAGCAAAACCAAGTGGCGAGCAAGGGTGAGTACATGTCATGTAAAGCCAAGGACAAGCAATCTGATCGTATGGCTTCAGATTACGGTTCCATGAGACTAGTACATCGAAGGAATAATCCAAACAAGGAAACCCTCATCTATATACTTTTATCTCATGTCACCATAACCCAAGCCCATTCAACCCGACTGTTCTCAGGCATGATAAGATAGTGAACAAGAGGCAAGTGAATACAATGGATAAAGCAGAACATGAGCAGATAATACGATAATACTCATAAAACAGGAAATCCGATATAAAGTCCGGAACAAGTAATTATGGTAAGGCACAACACAGATTCATAGCGTTTAAGTTGCAGGCTTTAGTATGCGTCCCATTCCACATACCTCCACTTACAACTTAAAGAGCCGGTTATTATGACACTTTATTATTACTCGTCTTACCCTGATATCTAGCTATGTGAACTAGCGTCCCAACGCACATAGATCCATATCCGAGTAAAACAAGGTTGTTATTGGAAGTAGATGGAGAACTGATAGAGCTTCTTATAGTAGTTTCCATACACCTGGAACCAGTTTGGAGGCCCAAAGTCCCCCTAACACTAATCTCCTGTGGGCCCTAAGTCCCACTAACACTACCGCCAATATTTCATTCCCATACTATAAGCAAGGTGTCATTCCGGCATTCATCACTTCCTCCCATTCCCCATACAAGTTGTCCTTTTTATAGTTTATTAACATAATTATCAGATTAAGGGAATGAGCAAGATCATAACTGAAATACATAACTGGAATACAGGTACTACATTCCCTTAACTGTGATAATTAAACAATGTCAAGTGTATCATGCCTTGTGTCAAGAGATAGCATGATAAGTGGTGATATTTAACAAGCAACCAATCATGACAAGAGATTGATAATAGTCTGGGTAAATCATGACATAACAAGAGGGTCTTGCCAAATAATAGCATGGCAGGTGGTCAGGTGATAACACACTAGATGGTCAGGTGATATACATGTGTTAAATAAAAGCATGCAACTGACTAGTCTGAGGTAATGGTATGGCATGGTAACATAAAAGTAACCCAAAGTACAACGACCACGAAGGGTCGGCCACGCATAGTATAAAACAGTAAAAGATATAGAACATGAAATAAAATACATGGAGATTAGAACGAGAATATTTGCATAATCAATGAAATAGGGAGCAAGAGGGTAGCGAGCGAGAACACTCGCCTAAATCACCAAATATGCCGAAAGGTCCGAAATCCACGGAATTCGGGACGCGCCATAACCTGTGATATAATTATGTAGAGTGAAGAGGAGAGAGAAAGAGAGAAGGGAAGATGATGTTTGTCAATAGACAAGTCAAGTAGTACCAGTATATGATATAAGACTCAAGGATATGGTTCATATTCAAGAAAGAAATCAACTATAACAGACAGCCAAAGTTAGTCGACTAGGTGGAAAGAGTAGTCGACTAATAAAGGGGTTAGTCGACTAACAGTCTGGTATAGTCGACTAAAACTGGGTTCCAGAGAGTTGGGTTCTGGTTTCAGGAAAAGTTAGTCGACTATGGTCAAGGAGTAGTCGACTAACAGACATCTCAAGTCGACTAACAGTCATGTCAAGTCGACTAATACTGAGTAACAGAGAGTTGGGTTTCTGATTCAGGAAAGGTTAGTCGACTAAGGTCAAGGGAGTAGTCGACTAATCGAGGTTTCTAGTCGACTAATAATAACCTAAGTCGACTAAAACTGTGTTCTAGAAAAGGTTACGTTTCAACTAAGGGTTTCTAGTCGACTAACTCCTAGGTCAAGTCGACTAATCGACTGGAAACAGCACACAGAACAGATTTTTGCTGGTTTTGTTTGATGATCAAATTACATGATTTGAAGACACAAGTATACTAAGAATTATCCAAGGCTTGGTGAAGAAGAACACTTACCTAAAAGAAGTACAAGGTGATGGAGTGATGGTGGTAGTGATTGAAGTTGATGATGAAGAAGAAGATGGAGGTTTGGTGGAGGTTTTGTTGTTGGTGTTGGTGAGAAGAAGTGGTGGCCGGAGATCGGGGTCTCTCGCCGGAGTCGTGGTGGCCGGAGGCGCCGGTGGAGGTGGTGGAGGTGAAGGAGATGTTGGAGGTTAGGGTTTTGGTGAAGAGAGGAAAGAGAAAGATGAAGTGAAAATGAATAAGGAAAGGGGAAGGAAAGTATTTATAGGTTTTAGATTTTGTGAAGGAGGTGTAATTAGGATAGAAGAGAGGGGGGTTTTTGTAAATAGGGGAGGTGAGGTGTCTCTCCTAGCCACACTTGGCTGGCCATGGAAGAGAGAGAAAAAGAGGGCATTAATGGTGGGAGTTGGTGGAAAATGGAATTTTGGAAAAGATTGAATTTTGGAAAAAGGAAAGCTTGTGGCTTGTGGAGGAAGGAAGGAAATAAAGAAAAAGGAAAAAGGAAAAGAAAATGGAAAAAGGGAAATTATTCTCTTGGAAGAGAAATGAAAAATAATGAAAGTGGCGGATTCCGGATTCAGTTGCAGATGCAGAAATCTTTCGGGAAAATACCGGAATCGTCCGAAATTCAAGTATCTCAGAACGACCCAAAATAATTATCAAAATCAAGAATATTAATCTAAGAATTATAGTGAAATCCGTTTTAAGAAATACTTTACAGTTTTAAAGCTAAAAATCCCGGAACCAGCTAGCTACCGACTCCGGTGGAATTTTCATAAATTCATAAATCCTCAGAAAAAGTATGTAGATAGAAAATATGATTTTAAGAAATAATGTCTAAAGGTACTTTTAGAAATTCTAAACCGTTTGTAAACTAAAAATCTGGGAATTGGTCAGCAGCACTGGCCGACACCGGTTTTGAAGATATTTAATTAAATTCAGAAAAATTCCAGAAAATCATATAAAATCTAAAATATTGGAAATAATATTTGAAACTGAAATCGGTCAATTCTAATTACCGGAAAGACCAAATCAAGTAATACATTAGGATCGGGTCTTCGGTTCAGACTAGGGCTGACTCCGAGTCCACGAATCCAAATTTAAGACAAAACAATCATATAAACAATTCATAATACAAAATAAGTACAGAAGGTAAATCGAAAAATACGATCAAAAATCTGAATACGCAACTAAGTACGTATTCCGGGAGCGGGGTGTTACATATAATTTTACTGATTTTATAAAACACACATTTTAAAGTAATGGTTTCGCTTCGATCAAATTTTTGGCGTCGTTACAGGGGATGGGAATGGTTTTGATATTACGTTTTTGTTAACATTTTCTTCTCTGTTTTGGTGTGTAGGACAATCTTTACAGGAGTATAACATTACAGAATAAATACTAGCTTTGCATCTCTCTGCTCTAGAAAGCAAGGACCCAGCTTCTAAAGAAAAGCCGCGGAAACGCGGGATTTTGTGATCATTTTGTATCTTGTTTGTTGGGCTGTGTTCATTGTAATAGCTAGTAGATCTATATTATAACTCTCCTGCTTTGATTTCCTACACACTGCAATAAATTAAAGAACTAAAATACGTATTTGGATGCTTTTAAAACGGTTTAGACATTTGCATTTAGGCACGTGTCAATTCAATTCCAATATATTATATTTTGTTCTGTTGTTGTGATCTGAACTGAGGTGTATATATGGTATTGCTTAGAGTATTGGACAAACACGTGTGTGATTTACTCGCTTTTTATGCTATATTCTTGTCTATATTGCACACTTGCACGAATTGAACTTAAGGGCAAAACCATACAAGATAAGGTAGGAATTTCATCACCCTTCCTTAGCCCAAAAATCATCTCCTCACTCACACAACTCAAGCTCTAATAAAAATTGATAGACGTTGGCCCCTAGGGACATCTCGGACGCATTAAGAGACTGAGCGAGGGTGAAACTTATTTTGAATCTTACTCTTATGAAATTGGTGCCTAAGGTGGGGATTAAGAGGTTACGCCTCGAAGATACCGTGGTTTGACGTAATTAAGGCCCGTTGCATACCCACGGATACCTCCCAACGTATTTTTCCATACATGGCCCATTAGCATGTGATCGAATTCATATAATAACCTCCCCCGGGTAATCGACCAGTTAGGAGTCGTCTAGGTCTAGGTCAACCTTAGTTTAGGCTTGGTTTTGATTTTCTTTTCTTTTGTTTGTTGCTTGTTTTTTCTTTTTTTTTTGTTTGTGATTGTTTGTGAAATTGAATTCAACAACAATAATTCTTTCTACCCTAATATGAATCTATATTTCACACTGACCCCATTTGATTTGGATAATTTCAATCTAGCTTTTTATAATATGAACCAACCAAATACACCGAGTTGGACTTATCCGAATCAATACAACCCATACCCTCAATTTTATGACCATAATTTTCAAATAATTTTCACTCTTCACAGAGTCAATAGGATTCACTGCCCCCGAGTCAAATTTTCAACCACCTTGTCCACAATTTTCATAATTTTTACAATATTCATTTTTTAATTTTGCTTCCTATACTCCTTTTCTAGAACCACCAATTGGAGAAAAATCTGAGTTAGAAAAGAGTATAGATGCCAACCTGTAAGAGGCCGAGCGACAATTTCAGAAAATGATGGCCTCTCTAATTCCATAATATTTTTCAAGAGTCTTACTCAGTTCCACCTTCTCATAATGAATAACCATATGCCCAGGAAATGAGTAAGGAACTCTTGCGTGAGTCCAAGCTTCAATCTCAAAACATGTTGGACTCACAATCTTCACAATCTTTCCAAAACCAAGATCCTTACACTCTCTTTCTGAACATCCACTTGAAGAAAAATCACATTTAGAAAAGAGTATAGAAATCTTGCAGGAGTCCGCATTACAATTTTAAAAATCTTCTTGTCAGTCATTGATAGTTGGAAACACAATTGAGTCAATTGGTCAACATTTATAGGAATGAGGAAACTCTCCCTTATCAACCTTTGACCAATCCAGATATCTCTAACTCTATCAATTTGACCCATGACTCTTGTTGTTTTGGAAACTAAGATTCCTACACTCCCATTCTAGAGCATCCACTTGAAAAAACATTATATCTAGAAAAGAGTATAGAAGTCTTACATAACTCCATACTATAATTTCAAAAATCTTCTGCCCAGTTTATCAATAGGTTGGAAACACAATTGAATCAATTGGTTAGCATTTATAGGAATGAGGAAACTCTATCTTATCAACCTTTGACCAACTCAGATATCCCTAACTCTACTGATCTGATCCAGGACACTTGTCATTTTGGAAACTAAGATTCAATTTCAGCCACTCATCTGAACTTGACCAAACTTCAAATGTTGAAAATCCCATTGACATTTTCGCAAGTTATCCTTTTTCTGAGATTGAACTTGAGCGAGAAAATAATCCTGAATCTCAACTTGGTAATTCAATTTCACTTTCAGATCCATAATGACTGAGGTATTTTTACCTGATTTTAGGCTTTTTCCCGTGTCAACATTGGGATCCTGTGCCAATCCATCGTGAAATTGAATCACCATCTTTATGATCAACAAATTGAATTTGACCAATTTCATACTTTTAAATGTCCCATTGACAAATTGGCAAGTTCTCTTTTTTATGAAATTGAATTCAATAAGGAATGTGACTTTGATCCTCAAATTTGTGATCCAGTTCAAATTCCCGAATCAATATTGACTCCTGTTTTGCTGCCCGAGTTGAGCAACATTTTAGAGTCAGTTTTGATTCCCATACCTGTCATTCTTGAACTTGAATCACCTATCTTAGAAAGTCACATTCCATCGTGGGGAAATGAATGTGGATTAGAGCGATCTTGATGCGCAAGCTCTTGAATCAACACGTGCTAGCTCCAAAACTTGACTTTAAATCCTTTGTTGAAGCTAAACACCTACTAAGATCTTGATCAAATATCTGAGACTAAATAAACACAAGATTATTAGTGCTATAAACTACATGAGTTAATCATCATCAAAACTAGAGTGATGGGCCTTTGGGCCAACAATTAGTATTATAACACATGAGTTAATCATCATCAAAGCTAGAGTGATGGGCCTTTGGGTTAGTATGCTCATCCTCTTGGACTGACTGCTCTAGTTCTCAGAGTTATTCTCCTCTTCAGATGAATATTTGGGTGGCTCAGAGTTGGAATACTCTTCACTCTCAGTATTTATGAACGATAAGCTCTCCTCCTCCTTTAGTTTGCCCTTGGACTTCATGGAAGGAGTTTTAGCCTTCAGTTTTTTCTGTCCTTTAGCAGTTGTGATAGCATTTTCTTAAGAGTGTCGATAGATTCTCTCTAAGTTTGAATCATATCGAATTGTTCCCTTTGGACTTGAGCCTGCTCTTCGAATCGCTTGGCCACCTCCGCGGAAGTTCCAGTCGTGTAGGCAAGGTGGTTGTCTCCGAACTGGAATTCGAAGACCGAGATCCAATGATGGCGTAGTGCTCATCATTCACCTCAATCCCCTGGCCAACAGACTATAGTTGACTGGGACAATTGTTCTCGTGCAGGTCCGAGTGTGTCGATAAACCCCTTTAGGTTTGGCAAGAGCATCCTTCAAACCTGGAGACCGATCAGCATCCAACTCTTCTGAACTAACAGCCAGTTGCTTTCCCTTAGACTTGGTGTGGAACTCGGCCCTACCTGTATGCAGTCACTTCTGGGTACTCGATGTCAGAGAATAATTTCTTCTTCTAAGATGGTCGTCTCTTGGCTGAGTCTGAAGCCGCTGACAATTGGCTAAAAACTGAAGGTTTATTTATCTGAAAACCGCAATGGCAATCAGAGAGTACTGCTCAGATGAGTTGCTTGCAGTGACATTGAGGGGCGATTTGATGGATGCTCCTCTTCCTTATCAAGTAGTCCCTTAGATCTATTGAGGGAGAGTCTGAGGAACTAGCCTTGAACCCCTGAAGGCGAGGGCTTTTTAGCATCTTATGTCTTGAAGACATGCAATGTTGAACGCGGGTCTCGCGTTGCATTGTTGAAACGCGGACCTCGCATTGTGTTGCAATGCGACCATCACATTTAGAGTCAGAAATACGGGCCTCGCGTTCTGAGATAGACAGAATGCGGGCTTTGCATTTTGGAGCCATAGAACGCGGGTTTTGCGTTTGACACGGACCTCGCGTTGTTGGAGAATGTGGGACTCGCGTTCTGAAATAGAAGCGTGGTCATCGTGTTGCTTGAAAAGAACGCGGGTATAAGTCTCGCGTTCTGAAATAGAAGCGTGGTCCTCGTGTTGCTTGAAAAGAACGCGGGTATAAGTCTTGCGTTCTGAATCTACAGAACAGATTGCTTCTATAGAATTTTCAATCTATTGTCGACGAGCACGACACCTTCATCGATGTTTAGTATTCCAGTTAAGCTGCAGGGGTTGTTGGGAACCCCCGGTAACTATAATTACTGAGTTTGGAGAGGAGAAGGACGGCGGAATTGATCTGCACCATCACTTTGATCGTTTGTTGATTCTTTCGCCCTGTGGGTCTCCTGAGAGACGTTGACGCGGGATGAATGGGCTGCACGAGAGGTTTTTAGAACCTCTTCTGAAGTAGCACCGCTTGCGTTGTGGGCAGTGGTGCGGGCCACTTTAGGAGTAATCTCCGAAGAGATTCAAGAGCGGTTCTCCGAAAAGACTTTACGATATTGCTGCATTGCCTTGGGACTGGCAGAGCCTGGGAAAAGGAATTCCTTAAATTTTCCTTGGTCGATTCAATGACGAGAGATTCTACCGTCTTCCCGACGAGCCGGACATCAGCTTGCACCACGAATTCTCATTAGTAGAGAAAGAAGTTCCCAGTGGAGTCGCCATCTTTTGTTTAATCGGAAAAGCTTGGTTGTAAAGTTTCTTTGAGTGGCTAAAAGTTACAACAGAACAATCCTAATTACAAAAGAGGGAAGAAGATATGATTCTCCCTTTTGTTTAAGGCTGAGTTCTTTGTGTGGAGATAGAGAGTGATTCTTGTTCTCTATTGACCGGCCGACTATCTAACTTCTCTTCAGGACGCTCTCGAAGATCAATTAGGAGGGAGCTCTGTTTTTAACACATAAAGTGTTTAGAGTCCACCATCACTTCTTTTCTCCTTCTCTCCAAAAGCAAGAAGCTTTTAGCTTGAAAATTCTCAGCTTTCAATCTCAGAAAAGCCTCTCCTCCTTTCTCCTTAAGCCTCTCCTTTTTCATAACTTCTCAGGCTATTTATAGGGAGTCATAAGGGTATTATTGTCCCTTAAATTCCTCCATAGTGGGGATTAATTCCCACATTACGTGGGGAGTTAATTGACCTAGTAATGGGGTCAGTTATAACAAAAACGTGGGTCTCACGATGGAAGCAGACCTCGCTTTGCGCGTTGTAGATGCGGGCATCTCAGTTAGAATGCGGAGTTGCTCAGATTTGCGTTTGAAGTGAGACGCAGGGTTTCTCAGACCTGCGTCTGAAGTGAGACACTGAGTTGCTCATGAAATCACCTAGGGGGTGAATAGGTGATGGCTATATAAAATGACAATAATGTGGAATTTAAAGCTATTTAAAACAATGAGCAGAATTAAATAACTTGCAAGTAAATAAGCAATTTAGTAGAGCAAGTAAGAGAGAGATAGAGTTTAGAGAAAATGTGGACAATCGCAAACGCAAGGATTTTTCCGAGGTTCGAGCCACGCTCTACGTCCCCGCCTTCACACTTGAAGGATTTCCACTATTGGTGATCCCACCGGATCATCAATACAAGGACACACTTGTCCTATCTCTCGCGGTGTCGCAACACCCACTTGGAGCACACTAGCTCGCTTGAGGCCGATGCCTCTACAACTTCTCACAATGAAGAAAGGTTGATCACACTTGATCAAAAAGCTCACTTGCATAATCCTATAACCAAGATGATGAGATAATACTTTGGGATTGTGTAGTGCACAAAGACTAGAGAGAAGTAGAGGATTGCTTCAAGAAAGGGTTGGAAATTTTGGCTCAATTGAAATTCTTTTGCTAAAGGCTAAGCTTTTGAAAACTTTGATTTTTTCTTGTAAACTTATGTCAAACTTCTCGAAACCTTCCTCTATTTATAGAGGATGAAAAACTAGGTTACAAGGGTCAAAGAGTCGTTGGGGAGAATCCCAACAAAAAGTTGTCCAGAAAAATAGAGCTATTGGAAACTGTCAGAACTTCTGACAACTAACGGTCGACCGGGCCGGTCGACCGCCAACGGTCAAAAATCTGACCGTTGGGGAGGTCGGTCGATTGGGCGGCCGACCGAGACCAAAACCAGAGAGCAACTCTCTCTGTCGGTCGACCGTTGCGGTCGGCCGAAGAAAAACAGAGAGCAACCAAGTTTGCTCGGTCGGCCGCTCGGTCGGCCGACGTGCACACATGCACAGCGTGCACGTCGGTCGACTGGGTCGGTCGACCGGACACTGCCAGAACTCTTTTCCAGAGTCTGCTAAAGAGAGAAGGGATTTTTGGTTAAAAACATTTTGGTCAAGGATTTATAAAACATAGTTCTAGGACTTATAAAACTCAGAGTGTGATCATAGATCAACACCCAAACATGTTAGAACTTTATTTGAAGAAAATCCTTTTTGGTAAATGAAAAATGATTTTTCTAAAAACTGATTTTTCCAAACATTGTTTTTCTAAAAACTAAGTTAGAAATTTTGTTATAAAAATTGTTTTGAAGTCATGAAGCAATACTAGAAGTGTGTGTGTGATAATCCCAAATATTCTACCTCTATCATCTAGGTTTTGACAAAATCATCTAAAAATAAAAACTAAAAAGAAATTACAAATCTTGAATTTCTTCTTCTTGTTTGATCCGGGAGCGCTTCTATTGTGCTAGGCTCGGGGATCCAAATTCTTTGCGGCGTCCAAAAGCATGAGTCTTGAATTGGAGCCGTCAAATCAACTATTATTTTTACCTGAAACTTATATAAACAAAATTGTTAAAAACATAACTAATATGGTTTGTTATCAACAAAATATCGGGCTAATGGCCTTTGGGCCAACAGCTCAGACCTGCGTTTGAAATGGGACACGGGGTTGCTCAGACCCACGTGAGATACAGAGTTCCTCAGACTCGCATTGGAAGGGACGCAGAGTTACTCAGACTCGCGTTGAACATAGAGATACTCAGACTCGGGTTTACTCAGGCCTGCATTGAAGTCTCTGTGATTCTATTAGACTCGAGGTCCGAGTTTTAGTTTAAAAACACGACCTTCGCTTTGAAGTGAGGTTCGCGTCTGATGACTTGTCCTTAGTAATTTTTGGTCAGCTTACAGCGGTACATTGAGTAACCTTGCACTTTTATTCTTCATTTCTAAACTATCTCTTTTCTATGCACAAGTTCGACTCAATCAGCTATCCTAGTATAAGTTTTAAGACTGTGATCACGGTCGCAGTCCTCATAAAGACTCAAATATAAGACATTTTTGTGAATACTGCGATCATGATTGCAGTCCTAATAAAGAGGATTGTGATCATGATCACAGTCATATAAAGACTCAGAAACATGACATTTTTGTGAGAACTGCGAAGATTGCGATCAAGATCATATTCCTCATAATAATGCATTTTATGAGGACTACGATCATGATTGTAATCCTCAAAAATAGGCCTGTGATCATTTTGTGAGGACTATAATCATAGTCGCAGTCCTTAGAAATAAGACATTTTAGTAAGAACTGGGATCATAATCGCAGTTTTCTATACTCTGATCATTTTATGCGCTCAGAAATAGGGCATTCGAAGAGATCTGTTTTTTAAAGCAATTACTTAGGTGCATTTTCGTCTTTCATCGTTGATGAGCGCTTCAGCGCCTGACACAAGGTCGTACATCCTTACTTTAAAAAAGAGGTGGCTGAAGCGAACAAAATTATGAAGCTGAGTTTCTTCCTAATTAGGGTTCAACATAGGGGGTGCAGCGAAATACACCTTATAAAAATCAAGCAAAATGTTTAATGAGTCTGCGATTTAGAAACAAAAGGGAGAAGGAAAAAAGGGAGATGTAGGATCAAAACCCCTACTCTAATTCTAAAACAAATCAAGTTCTATCTCTAACCTCATATCTAAACTCAAAACAAAGAATATTTATGATTCTATTAATTCTTTTAGAATTTTCTAAAATTTAGACAATTTTATAGAGGCTTTTTAAAAACGTGTTTTAATATTTAATTTCAAAAAAAGACCTCAATTTAATTACCAAAATCAACTTCTAATAGGACATGTCAGTGCTGAGCGTTTTCGCGTCACCAACTTGGCACTGGGCAGCTGCAGGTTAGTTTTTTTTTTTTTTGTACGAATTTGACGAACTCGGACCTAATTTTGAAAAAAAAGTGTTTTAAGTCAAGGTTTGACGAACCCAAACTTGATTCTTAAAAAAAAAAATCTTGACAGTCTAAATTTTGTATAAAAAATGACTTATCATCAATTGAAGCTAGAATAGCTTTAAAGCCTGTGGCCACGTTCGGAGGTTCAAGCTCTCCTTCTAGTGAAGATATATATTTTTTATTTAACTTTGTTTTATTTCTTTGAAGAAAAGTAAACTTTTGTTGGAAAAAAAACAAACTGCTTTGAACCGATGGATATAAGCTTGAACTTGCGTTAAAATGACAGATTATTGCTAGAATATATCTTTATATGCACTTGCACACATGCTTAATACCACAAATTGGAAAACTAAAATGAAATAGAAAATGTACATACTTTATAATTCCCTTCCATAGGAAATATAAATAAAACGTTTAAGGAATGGAATTTTTTTTTTTAAAATAATAAAGTTAAAAATTCCAACAAAAGTTAACTTTTCTTCAAAGAAATAAAATAAAGTTCAAATAAGAAGGAAATTTCGCTACAACAATCTGCTTTGCTTCATAATTAGGAAAAAAAAAAAACTCAGCTTCTTAATTTTATTCGCTACAATCTCATCTACGCGAGCATAATTTATTCCTTACAATCATTTCTTTATATATTTTTATTTCCTTTTTTACCCTTCCTATCATCCCCAATGTTGCTCTCCCTTGACTCTGACCCCGACGCAGAGTAATTCGCGCATCAATTTGCGCGATCATGTCGCCGTGGGGTTGTAAGGTGGCGGGAAGCCCCTCTTGGGGTCTCTAGGAGCCAGAGCACCGACGCCAATTTTTTTTTTGGGTAGACCTTTTGCAGATCTTGTTTGGTCTTGCTCGCGATGAGCTTTGATTGAGTTTGTGATCGATATTGTATTTAGATCGGGAAAAAATTAGGGATCATTCGATGCTGGTGAACGTGAGTCTGCTGATGATGACAATGCTGATATGAAGACTGTGACTCATAATTAGAGCCCTATATGAGGACTGTGATTATGGTCACAATCTTTTTATTAATTGAAAATGAGGACATTTTATGAGGATTGCGATCATTGTCGCAGTCCCAATATAGGTTGAAAAGTTGTGTTTTTGTGAGGACTATAATCATGGTCGTAGTCCTATAAAAACTCAAAAAATGTCCTAATAAAAAAGACTATGATCATGATCACAGTCCTATTAAAACTCAAAAATATGTCCTAATAAAGAGGACTGCGATCATGGTCACAATCCTAATAAAGACTAAAAACAAAGTATTTTTGTGAGGACTGCGAAAACTTAAAAACATGTCTTTTTTTGCGAGCACTTGATCATGATCGCAGTCCTAACATATAGTAATGTGATTATAGTCGCAGTCCCATAAAGACTCAAAAATATGTAATACAAGCGAATTGCGAGCATTGTTGCAGTTCTCGTAAATAGGGTATTTTTATGAGGACTGCAATCATAGTCGCAGTCCTCATAAATAGAGTTTTTTTTATGACCAGCAATCCATATCTTCGAAGTAGTTCACTTTTTTCAAAGCGCTTACTATGGGAAAATTTTCTTCTTTCGCTGCTGAGGAGCGCTTCTATGCTTGGCATGTGGGCGTACGTAGTTAGTTTAAAATAGAGGCGACTGAAGCGAAAAAAATTATGAAGCTGAATTTTTTTTTTCTAATTACAGTTTTACACGGGGCATAGCGAAATGCCCCAAATAAAAATGAGATATTTTTGTTAGAAGGGACGCGAGAAAGGGCCTAAACCTCCAACCTTGTGGTTAATGGTCACATGCTCTAACTAACTAACTAACTGAGCTATTCCAACTTTTATTGATAATAAGCTGTGATCTTTTTATATAGTTTGGACTCTAAATTTTTTTTCAAAATTAATTTCGGGTTTACCCATACCTTAAAAAAAGAAATCTTAGCTATTTTTAGATTTTGGTTTAATGAACTCGAATCTAATATATACATATTTTTGGGTCTGTATTTGCCAAATTCGGACATAACTAACCCGTGGCCCGTCAGCGCCACACTGTTGACGTGAAGGCGCTCCTGCGTCGATGTAGCGTTGATGTAGCCTGTCAGAAGTTGATTTTGATAATAAAATTGGGGGAGGGGGCAATTTTTAAAAAAAACCCTCAATAATTTCAAATTTTGACCTCCCCAAAATGTACTTTTAGAAATCGACCTCTGACAAGCCATCCACGTCATGTCGATTCAGCCCGCAACGTGGTGCTGGTGGGAGCGATTTTTGATTCAGTTGGGGTTGACAACCACGGGCGAATCAATTTTTTTGCGCTGTATTCACTTGGCCGGGGTTGCTAACCCATCTCGCCTGATATTTTTTTAATTTTTGGCTCGGCCGAGCGAAATTTAAATTTTTTTTAATTTTGTCTCGGCCATGGTTGCCAAAGCCGGCCGAGCAAAACTTGGTTCAATTTTTTTAAGCTCTTTTTTTTTTCTGGACAAACAAATAGGGTAAAGAAAAGTTATTGTCGTCAAGTCATTGTAGTTAAGTGATGAGAATGTTTTCCATTAAGAAAATCAAAGGGGAAAACTTACAAAAAAAAGATGAAGAGAAATTACAAGTAATAAATATGAAAATTACAAGAGTTCTCTTCTGAGATTTCTAAGAAAGTGTGCTAGTAGGAGTCTGGTCAGCGCGACCACTTGTCCCTTTGACCACACGAGCAATCGAGTCTTGAGATCTACTACATGGCAATTTCCTTCTCGCTTGGTTCTGGAAGTTTCTTGAGAGTAAAGAATTAAGGTATTAGCACCCTGAGTTTATCCTTGAAGGATTAAAGAAATAAATCTCTGAATTCTTAGAAGCTAGAAATTGAATCTCTTGAGATGATCTCTCTTTTCTATAGCAACCTTTGCTATCCATTGGCCAGCTCTGTGCTTGGCCTCAGAATGGGCTATATATAGGCCTTACAAGGTGTAACCGCCTCTAGAAATCAGCAAAAGACTGAAATAGTCTTGATAGTCTCGCATGCGAGGCTAATCCAGGCTCTCTACGAGCCTAGAAAGCTTCAGGCGAAGCTATGCAGTCTCGCGTGCGGGTCTGCAACAGCCGTTTTGGCTTATTAAGAAGGTCACATTTCCCTTAATTATCTCCCTCTAATGGGGAGATAATGAGGTGTAACTGCTCATTTAAAGTGGGCATTAACCCTACTAATGTAGTGGGAGGTTATCCTAATAATCTCACTCAGGGATTTGAAACGGTCAATCATGACCAAGAGCCAGCATCTGAAGGCGAGGCTATAGCGCCAAGCACCATGCTGAGCTAGCCTTGCTGTGAGACTAAAACTCTAAGCTCCATGCGGAGCTAGCCTTGCTGCGAGGCTAAAGCTCCATGCGTCATGCGGAGCTAGCCTTGCTGTGAGGCGAAAGCGTTATGCGGAGCTACCCTTTGCTGCGAGGAGCTAGCCTAACTACGAGGAGCTAAAGCTCCATGCGGAGCTAAGCCTTACTGCGAGGCTATTACTCCAAAGCTTCTGCACAAATTTAGCCAATCTCTGCTGAGTTTGAACTATCTGTTCAATTATTTGCGACTTATCTTTTGAAAGTGTCAACAATTTAGACATCGTACAAAGCAGTTGAGAGCTATTTGGGATGTCTTTTGAAAGTGTGAACAGAGGACCCCCGCTTGTCACGCAGGTGATACACGTTTGATCCCCAACAACAACAATTTTTTTTACTTGTTAAAAAGAAAATCCAAATAAAAATCTAATTGTCCCCGGATTTGGACCAGTAACCCGAGGCTGAGCTAAAGTCCACTTTACCAACTGAGCTAAGGTTATATTGTTATACAAACCGTTGGACAGATAGAAATAGTTAAACAATATTAAAACCTAAAATAACCGAGTTTTGCTCGGTCGGGGTTGGCAACCTCGCCGAGCCAGAATGTAAAAAAAAAAAAACGATCGACCGGGTTAGCAATCCCGGTCGAGTAACTACAGGGCAAAAAAAATTGGTTCGGCCGGGGTTGGCAACCCTAGCTAAACCAAAATCATCTTGATTTAAAAAAAAAAATCCTTTTTATCAAATTAATCAAGGGAGGTTTTTCCCTGTGACTCATATAGAAACTTTATTCGTCCGTTTGTCTTTATCCGCGCGCGGGAGAGAGAATGAGAGTAGCGTCGATTCCCTTATTCTGCTTCCTCTCTCAAATCTCCCCTGATTCTTCTTCTTCTCTCTCCTCCTGATGGATCGATCGATTTATCACTGACAGCGACGATATGCTAGCAGAAGAGAACAAACAAATTTGTCTTTACAGAGTCACAAAGGAGTCACGGGAGCGGTTATTCCCCTCAAAAAAATGATGAAAACACCCCACAAATTATTACAAGTTTGCCATTTTTTTTTTTGATATTTCACTCTTAGTGAAAAGTCTAAAACACCCCATTTCTTCTTCCTCCTCTTCCTATTCTCGATCTTTGCCTCCTCCCCCCTCCCCCTCCCCACCGCCTCCCCCTCCCCCAGCCCTCCTGCCCCCTACTCCGAGAAGAGGAGGAGAGGGTGTTCGCCGGTAGGGGCGATGGCTGGGCATCACTGACGGAGGAGGAGAGAAAAGAAGATGATGACATTTTTCGCATTTTTATAAAATTTGAGGAGGGCCTTCATCAGTTTTTGGGTGCCTGCCAACCTGAGCAATTTCATCAATTTTTTGGGCGGAAATATCCGCTCCCAGGTGTCACCCATGCGGGTTTACAAATCATTCCCTTTACTCTCGCTGTTCTCGTTGCGTGTCCGCACTGGCCTCTCCCACGTCTGAATCTGATCAGATCAGTCTCTCCTCGACTCCACGGTCAACCTCATCATCGACTTTACGATCTCCGAATAATACATTGATAATAGACCAATTAAGAGATTAATTAGGTCGGTAGTTGTTGCAAGTCCGAATCCAATTCCATGGCCGCCGCCGCCTCCTCCAACCTCCATCGGCCCCTGAGCCTTTTCCTGCGCTGGGTTTGGTTCTAGGGTTAGGGTTAGGGTTCGGATGCGGAGGGTTGGGGCTTTCAAGGTGCCCTTCAGGTGAAGGACGTGCTTCCCATCCTCCCGCGCGAGGTCTCGTGGCCGGTGATGAACAGCATCCACAGCGCCGTCGACCTGCTCCCGGCCTTCGTAGGCGCCGTCGCCCCCGGCGGCGGGTCGGTCGGGTGGAAGGGGGCCTGCTTCTTCGAGAACGAGGCGAGGCTCGAGTTCAGTGAGGCCGGTGGTGGGAACAGGGGATTGGGGGGAGGCGTTCTTCATCTCAAGGCGAGTTCTTTTACTGACTAATTGGTCGCAGCTAGTTTCAAGCTTTGATCTTCCTCCACTCTCTATCTAAATGAAGAAAAAATTTGAGTTTTGAAGCACGTTTCTTCTTCTTTCAGTGTAATTTCATTTCACTAACTGTTGCTTCTAGTTAGACCGGAAAAATACCAGGATCCACACTTAAATCAACCATGCTGCTCGTTGGGATTCAATCAAAGAGCCAGAAACATACCACAGGGAATAGAACACGTAGAGATGGTTGACGAACTAACAAACCTTTAGTTCTTTTGCAGACTTTAGATCCATATGGTGCTATATCGCTGGAATCACCATATTTTTTGGGGTCATGAGATGCTGCATTATGGGAAATTACTAGTTTCATTGATATTTCTTACTTTCTTAATGGTTAGAGCTAAATCTTTTATATAAGTATGTCAGGGACTGTTTTAGTAATAGAGAATGACCTGAATTTTAGTCGCTTTGACCATTTAATGGTGTCCTTTTGCTTTGGCTATGGGAATTATCTTGTGGGGGTCCTTCAGTTGTGTGAGTTTGGCAAAGATTCATGACCCTCTTTGTGTGGTTTTATCAAAAAGAACATGAAGACAATTCTATGGCAAGTGATTCCATTTGGCTCTTTACGGGGTGACTTTAAGATTATCATAAACCTTCTTTTCCAATTGAATTTGGATTTTTTGCTCCTGAGTTACATAACTGTAGACCAAATTTTGAAAGATGGACTGCCTGCAGAGTTATTGTGCTTAAACTTCAGGATTTCATGTAATCGTCTTCACTTTCTTGTAATTGCCTCTATTAGGAATTTGACATCATAATAAATGTTGATACTAGCTGGATAGCTGGTCTTGAGTACTCGGTCAATTATTTTTATAGAACTTTCTCAATTTCAATCTCTTTCTACCTGACCCAATTTGATGGGGAAAACCTTAGAATGATAATGATGATGAACAGGAAGCAAATTCTGGGATTCATTTTGAGGTTTCCCTTTGGCTGACCTTTCTTACTCCTCCTTTTTCTTCTTCTTCCGTCGTACATTGTTGGTTGTTTGGACTAGAGTTTGAGCTGATAATTACCCATTTATAATCTTTTTAAACATTCCTTTCAAAATTAAAACCAAAGATCTAAAGATGTTGCTGATGTTTATTCATTGATTTACACTGCTGGAACCTATTTAATGTTTATATTGCATTCGGCATTATTTTTCTGTTGATTTCTTGGCCGTGAGTTTTGCATCAAAGCTTCTTTGGCTGTAGGTTTGCATGACATTTAACATTCTTTGGATGTTATAGATGGGGCTTAGACCTCTTGCTTTCAATGGAAGTGCTTGTTGCGAGGGCTGCATTATTTTCTAATGGATGTGCATGATTTTGATCAAGTCATTTTGTTATTTATTCTCAAGATTCAAGTATCTTTTTGTTAGTTTGCAGTAACTAGTATCATAAACAATGACAGCTGTAGGATAGATTTTCTCTTTCCATGCTAGTGTTGGATAGCCATTAATAACTGATGAGCCATATAGTATGACCTTTTATCGGTAGATGTGTATGTTGTAATGGTCATTTTTTTTCCCCTTATGGGGACACATAATTGATCAAGTTGTTTTTTTTTCCTCCTATCAATATTCAGTTTTTTTTGCTAGTTTGCAGACAATAGTAATTTAAATAATGATATTTTTGGGTAGAAATTCTCTTTCCATGCTAGTGTTGTATAGCCAGCAATAACAAATGAGCCACAAGTATGCTGCCATTTCTATGTGTGTCAGTTTATGGGTTGATTGGGGCAACTGATCATCTACAACTATCTGATTATTTCATATACAAATACAAGTAAGCCATATATTGCTTGTCTAATAGGAAGAAATTGTGTCATAAGCCTTCTAATGGTATTAGGATGCTCTTATAGTGGATACCGATTTCTGAATGGCTAGCAAATGCCTTCCTCTTTTGGTTGATTTACATACCAGGAACTTACTCTACTCCATTTTTGTTTTTGTTGCTTAGATTGTACGGGAGGTTCTGACTGGTAGGTAATCCTTGAGGCTGCCAGTTAAGTATTTTTGTTGGTGTTATGTTATTAGGAGAAATTTCAACTAAAATGAGTGAACATCTGAATGATTGATTGACATTAATTTTATAGCTGTTAATGATAGTTTCCTCCCAATGTAATGACGTCAAAGTAGAGTGGTATGCACTGAGTATAGCACCTGCAACCCAAACCCCCCAACCCCCCCCCCCCCCCCCCCCCCCCCCCCACGCCCCACCAAAAAAAAAAAAAAGAAAAAAAAAGAAAAAAAAAACTCAACACACACACACACACACGCGCGAAAATAATAATAATAAAAATCACTCTCTCTCTCTCTCTCTCTGAGTCAGTTTTTGCGGTGAAATCTGAATCTGTGCACTGAAAACACGATCTTCACAACCTTAATTTTATGCGGTCTTCGATTCAGTATATGTCCACACTTGTTCAAGCAGTCGCTTTCTTTATCAAATCATAGAGGAAAACGGGTCTGTTTATTATCCAGTCCTCTTAAGTAGAAATCTGATAATGTGTTAGCATTTGCCTTTGTACTGGTGGCTATTGCAAGAGGTGGTACTGAAGCTTCTCTCTTTGAATTGAGTTGGCTGCTTTGCGTCTTCACAATTGAATTTCAGATCTTAACGTGTCATCCTGATGATTCATGGAGTTTGTTACTCTTTATAGATGATTTATTTTTTTTCAACCACCTTGTCGTCAAGCTCCTAAAAGAATGGTTGATCACTATTTATCATGTAGATATTTCCATGTCTAAATTATGTTCTTTCACTTAATTGCATCTTATGTCTAAGCCAATTATACCTAGCACCTGTTTGTTACTCATTACTCTGAATGCCTCACAGTCATAAAAAATAACTACACTCAAATTTTCTCTTTGTTTGAACAGCTAATAACATCGTTTTATTTCTAAGATTTATCATGTATGAGCCCAATATTGTGACATTATGTACTGAGAAAAACTGGCATAAATTCATAGTGAAGGCTGTTTCCCCTCTTCAATTTGCAATCTTACTTCTTACATATCCGTATGCATGTTTGTACTTGCTATTTGTTCCTGGTATCCTACTAGGTTTTAAATTTGTTTTAAATCCTGTTTCATTTTTGTTCCGCAGACTGGTGCAGCTCACAGCTGGACTTGTATGGATCTGTATGTATTTGCAACACCATACAGGATAATGTGGGATTACTACTTCTCTGCTCGTGAGCACACTCTAGATATAAAGTCATGGGAAGAACCTGCAGAAATGGAATATGTGCGTCTTGGTTCTGGCCTACTTTGAATTGTAGTACTTTGTTGCATAGTTAGTTATGATATTTAATTTGTACATGATCAGGTAAAACAACATGGGATATCTGTGTTTCTCATGCCATCAGGAATGCTTGGAACTTTCTTATCTCTGCTAGATGTATTGCCTTTATTTTCAAACACTAACTGGGGTCAGAATGCCAACATCGCCTTCTTAAAAACACATGGGGGCCTCCTTCGAGAAACGTGCTCAACCTTGGTGTGCAACCATTAGGCCAGAGGATGTTAACTCGGGTGACTTTTTAGCTGTGTCAAAGATCCGTGGTCGTTGGGGTGGATTTGAGACGCTGGAAAAATGGGTCACAGGTGCATTTGCTGGCCATACTGCAGTTTGCTTGAAAGATGAAATGGGTAATCTATGGGTTGGGGAATCAGGACACGAGAATGAGAAGGTACGAATGGAGTGCATGAGAACCTGAACTGTACCAAGTTGGGTCACATTCTAATGTTAGCATGCTTTGCCCATGAGAATTTCATACAATGAACTTTACTATTATGAGAAGAATCCTTTATTTGTTACTGATAATTATCACAGGATATCATCTGACTAGTCACTTAGCTTTTTGTTAGCTAAGGGGAAAAATCAATCATCACTTTTTCCTTTCAGTACCATCACTTCTCCCATCAAAATGGGGGTTGTGTATGGAACACAATATGATGAAATATTTCACAAAATTATGTGGCCCATGGAAATTTCTTGGTGAGGAAAACTTGGCCGAGAAAGGGGCTTGCTATAGAAATCATCTTTTTTCCTCTAGTTGATAAAATTGTTGAACTATGATGACTGACTTTGATTTCTCCAAGTTGTACTCTAATGGTTGCAGGGAGAGGAAATCATTGTGGTAATTCCTTGGAATGAGTGGTGGGAATTGGCACTGAAGGATAACTCTAACCCTCAAATAGCCCTGCTTCCACTGCATCCTGAATTGCGTGCAAAGTTTAATGCCACTGCAGCATGGGCTTATGCACGGAGCATGTCAGGAAAACCCTATGGGTATCATAATATGATATTCAGCTGGATTGATACAGTAGTGGAGAATTATCCACCTCCTCTTGATGCTAACCTGGTATATATTTTTTGAAGCTCATAAATTTTCAGTTTATGCACGTAAGATGGTAGTATATTACATTCCCTCTGGCTACTGTATTTTGGATTAATTCTCTTTACAAATTGCTATTATAATGTTCACTTTGGTGTAACAATATTTAATGAGGCAACCCAGAAGCTCATCGTCTCATGGTTTTATTTAAGACATTTACATGCTAAATTATAGCACCAAATTTATTGAACTATCAATAATCTCTTCGCACTTCTCCAACATGGAAAGATATAAATAGGAAGAGGAATTCATTAGCCATCAAGCAGAAATAAACTATTGATCTTTATGATCATTCACAATATGGCAATAGTGCAATTGAAATATGTCCTTGTGTACTTGAAGGATCATAATTTCATCGTTACCTGCTAATGCCTAAGAAGCCTAATGGTCTTTCTGTGGGTACAGTGAATGCTTAGGAGGCAACTAGGCAGCTCTCCAGGTAATGTATAGCGTAGAAGAAGAGGAGAAGATAACAAGAGGAGGAAGGAAAAGCGGAGCTAGGCGGAAATGCGATAAGTAGGTGTAATTCTGGTTGTAGTTCATGCACATGATATTTTCATGTTGGATTTCTTCCAATATATTGCTGCCAAGCCACTATGGGTGCTTTTTTCTATCCTGATGATAGCACGTCGAAATAGAACTTGAGGTTTTCTAGATTTTCTAATCACTTGGAGATCTTTGAAGATGAAGCTGTGGGCCTGTTTGTTTCGCCGCAAACACCGCAAATCGTAAGTCGTAAAACTTCTTTTCCATTTTTCGCTGTTTGTTTCGCTGAAAAACAAGTTGCAAAATGCAACTCTCATTTTTCCACTTGCAGTTGCTACAGTTAAATTTGTGGTCATGTAAATCTTACTTTTGTAAATATCACCTAGGGGGGTGAATAGGTGATTATGCTAATCTAGTAAACTCAATGCGAAATTTAAAAACTTAATACAAAACACTCAAGTGCAATCAACAAATGATGCACACACAACCAAGCCAAGCAATTATAAATGCACAATATGAATATTTGCAAGGCACAAAGTAAAGAGAGAGATAGAGAGAGAGTCAATGGATCAAGCGCAAACAACAAGATATGTTACGAGGTTCGAGCACCCAGCTCTACATCCCCGCCTTCGACACACGAATGATTTCTAATCCACTAGCTAGTCCACAAAGAACTCTCACAAGGAGTACCCAACTCCTCTCTTTACAACCACAACCTCCTCCTTGAGGCAAGCTCCAATCCAACAAAACAATCACCTCACAACTCGAGGATTAGCACAAAGCAAACACAAGGATCACCTCACAACTTGAGGGATACAACCCAAGGCACAAAGCCAAACAAAGATTGGGTTTTTAACTTGGTGGTCTAAACAACAACCACAAACAATTTCTTTCTCCCACACAAAGATCTTATAGAAAAGATAGTAGATTTTAGCTCAAGTGTGGAGAAAACCAAGGGATTTGAAACCAGCAACTCAAAGAAAATCTTTGGGAAATAATAGAAATGAAGATAGTGAAGTTCAAACAAAATCTTTTCCCAAAATCCCTTTACTTTGATTATTCAAACCCTAATAAAATACTAAAAAGATTGTTCAATTTGAATCCAAAAACCTCTTTTGATTGCTGTGAAAACACCAGAGAGTAGGGAAAAATTCGCACAAAAATTCTTAGAGAAAAACTCTTTCCAATGGGGTATTTATAGACCCCAGAAAAATATACCGTTGGCAGCAGAGTGCCAGAAATACACTGCCGGTCGACCGGCCGGTCGACCGTCCAACGGTCAAATTTTGCCCGTTGCCAGCTACCGGTCGATCGCCCCGGTCGACCCAAACAAACAGAGAGCTCTGCTCTCAGACCCGGTCGACCCGGACGGTCGACCGTCCCAAGTCTGCCAAACGTGCACAAATCTGTGCACGTCGGTCGACCGACCCGGTCGACCGACTTCAGCCAAGTCGACTTGGTCAGAAGACTAGTCGACTGGTGAAGCCTGGAACAGAAAACTGGGTTAGAAACATGTTTAAAAAATTCTTTTATCTTTTCTAAAATCACCAAAAAAAGTTTTATCATTTTGCATTGATATATAAACATGTGGTAAAAAGTTTAGCTCAAATATCAATCAATATGAACTATTTTTGTGTCTTATCATTTTTACCAAAAACCAAAAACCAAAAACTGTATCTTCTAAATCTTGGATTTTGAATAGAAAATACGTTTTGTCCAAAACTCTTCCAAATACAAAAACATGATATTTAAACAACATTTAGGCATGATGTATATGGATATAATCCTATATACATGAAACATATATATATATCCATGTTTTTGACATTAATTCCAAAATATGTTTTGTCAAAAATACAAAAACATAAAACACATGAATAAGTAAGTCAAAACTAAGTTTGTCTAGGAAATTAAGCATGTATGTATATAGAACAAATCTAATATACATTAAACCATGTAAACTTGTTTTGATCTATCTATTCATGAAAACCAAGATCGGTTAAACCTAAAACCGAAAAATCGAAAACCAATATTCAAAACATGAAACGTGTGTTGTGAACTTGAGCATTATCATACTATTCTAATCTTTACAAATTTGGATCTAAACACAAAACTAAACTATGGTACCGATGTCTTCTTGTAGAGCGCAATCTCCAAGCCGACTCGATCCAAAATTCCTTGATCCACCGAGCAAGTGCTATATATGATCTTTGACGCTCCGGGCTCTTGAATCAACATGTGAAAGCTTCCAAATCATCTTGTTGAAGCTTATCACATACTAATAACTTGATTAATGATCTAAAATTAAAATCACAAGATTATTAGTACACATAATTACATGAGTTAATCATCATCAAAACTAGAGTGGAAGGCCTTTGGGCCAACAATATCCCCCTTTTTGATGATGACAAAACTCATGAAGTTATATATGCATGGATTAAAGTTAAGCTTCTCCCCCTTAACTCATGCATAAACAAATAAACAGTAAATAATATGCAATGAATATCAAACATGAAACATGAAACATGCATATCTATGCATAAACAATAAAAGGTTCTAGATACCAATGAAATGTTTAAAACAAAACATGCTCTAGATACCAATTACAAAACATCCAATTACAAAACATGCTTTAGATATCAATTAAAATTAAACTAAATTAAACTTAATATATGCAAAAACATAAACATGCATGTATAAACCAAAATACTTCTCCCCCTTTTTGTCAATCATCAACAAAGGGGTACAAACTAAATCAAAACAAAATCTTCTCTCTTTTTAATACAAAGAATCAATCTTCAATAAGGGGTAAAAACAAAATTAACTCAATAAATTTTCTCCCCTTTTTGTTCGACACAACGAATCAATAAAAAATAATATTTTTCCTTTTTGTCTAAAACAAAAATAAAGTCAATTAGAGGTGACAATCAATTAAGGTACCAATTGAAAATATGTCAAAGAATAGTATCTTGATACCAATTGAAAGGAAACAAACAAAAATTATTGATACCAATTTTAAGCAAAAACACATGACAATCTTGATACCAATTGAAATTAAACATAATAAATCTTGAATGTCTAAACCAAAAATTTTGATACCAATTGTAAATATTTTCATTTTGAACATATGATACCAAATTTGAATTTTCAATCATAAAGTATGGGAGTACAAATACCAATTGAAAAACAAAATCAAATTTTCTCCCCCTTTATGAAATACCAACTAAAACAATGTTCACTTTTATTTTAACAAGCCTAAGCATTGTTTTAAAAAAAAATTGAAACAAACATATATATGTATGGAACATAGATACCAATTGAAATTGACATTTTTTGGAATTGAAACATACATACATACAAAATATATATGAGTATACAAGAAATGTCAAGATTGATACCAATTGAAAGAATTCAATGATACCAATTGAAATAACAATAAGATCAAATGTATATCTCATATTATCATACCTCCCAATCATGGTTCAAGTTTTTAAATGATTTTCAATATAAGGCATACATGAACATGATCTCCCATCCATCCTCCCATTGAAGGTAGGGGTTTCAAAAATAGATTTGAAAATGTAGTATGTTTGAAAATCTCTACCATGGTGAAGAATACGAACTAGTTAAAGGAAAAAGCTTTTAAAACTAGTACGAAATCTTTCAAGCAAGGAATAAAACAAAATTTTTTTTTTTCATGAAACACATGTAAATCACATGATCACTAAACACTCAAAATCCTTAAAGTCCATATCATAGTCTTATGAAAACAAATCATGAGTAAACTAATAAAGTGAGTGTACAAGTAAAATGTGACACATATCAACATGAAACTATTCAATTAAGCTCATATGAAATTCCTTGAAAATACGAAATTCATCTAAGATGTGAAATCACCAATTGAAATTATCTTAACATGAAATTCATTATAAATGTGAAATCACCTAGCAAACATGAAATTCATCCAAACGATTTAAACTTCAAGGCATATGTATGTCATGTACAAACTAAAGTATACATACATATCCCAAACACAATGAGACCACAAAAGTATATGCATGAAGGCACGTGGCTCAAGGATGTATATGTATAAATGATAGTTTGGACAAGATGGACATATACATGAAGTTAAAACAAAAGAAATGATGAATACAAGTCAAATGCAAGAATCATCAAAACTAGACTATACTAGTACATCAAGTGAATACAAATGAGCGTTCAACCACAAACATATATAAAGGTCTATTTGTAGCTCACTAGTTGTACAAGTATAAATCCTAGTCTTAATGAAAACTTATCATTCAAGCAAGTAGTCAAAACATGAAGCATAAAACGGGAATCATAACCCAACATGATAAACATAATAATCAAAACATGAATTATTAAAACAAAAAGTCATAGTTAACCATATGATTAGCATGACTAAGACATGTGCATTAGATCTATGATTAACATGATAGTTAAAACATAAAGAGAACACAAAATATGGGTCCATACTAAACATGGGTGTCTCAACAACTAATCATGTAAAGCATAAGTCTAATAGACATGGCAAATATCATACTAATCATGAAACAATAAAACATGATTCAACAAAACGAAAATCATAAACATCCACATGGTCATAATGCATATGCATGTGCATTAGATCTAGGGCATACATGTTAGTTTAAACAAGGTGAGAACACTAAATATAGATCCATATAAACATGGGTGCTCAAGTAACTAAACATGTATAACACTAATCTAATCAACATGATATAAGCATAATGAACAATAAAACAAGACATGCTATGAATAGATGCGCATGAAAAGCATGCAAATAAAAATGGGAGTTAGAGAGTGATACCAAAACCAATGAGGGCACCGCTCTAGTTCTCCAAAACAAAGGTGGTCCTCTCCACCAAATCCCCTTGAGAGTGAAGCATCCAAATGGTTCTCTTTTAGGCTTAGAACGCATCCACCTCAAGGCACCAATACTCTCACGTGATGCGAGAGCTCCCACCTACATCAAAAAGCATAGAGGTGGTCTTTGGTACCCATTTTCTTTTTGGGTCCACGGGGGTTAGTATCTTTTCTAACCCAAACAAGATTAGTTGCTAAATTTTCATGATAAACACGATCATAACAAAATCTAGCAAGGTGGCCTTTTCGACCACAATGTGTACATGTGTACACATGAGCATACATGTAATGGTTGTGTCCGTGAAAAGCATGTGTATGCCGTGTAGAGTGTGCATGCAAAGATGGACCTTGTTTCTTGCGAACCAAGGATTCCAAGCGTGTGTGATTCAATGTGCATTGGCTCAAGGTGGAGCCCAAACATTCAACACTTTTCTTCAAAACATTTATATCATTTTCAATGGTGGAAGATAAAGTGGAGCATGCAATAGGAGTGCTAGAACAAGAAGCTACACTAGCATGACAAACATGAATATCAATCTCATTTTGCAAAGATTCATTTTTCTTTAAAATAAGATCAAGTTCCTTAGTGATAGAATCAATTTTATTTTTCAAGGAAAGGTTATCTTTAAAAGTAAAATCCAATTTTGAAGATAAAATCTCATTGTGCTTCACAACATCATCACAATCATTTTTGCTTTTTAAAACATTAATCTCATTAAGGGCAAGGTCTAGTTGAGATCTTAGTGAGTCACGTTCACTAGTAATCTCTTCCTTCTCTTGCAAAACCAATTCAAAATTAGTACACAAATCCTTTAATTCATTTTTCAAAACAAGGTTGTCCTCTTTCAAAAGATTGTGTTTTTCCAATAAATTTTCAAGTTTTTGAGCAAGTTCCAAATTTAAAGTTTGAACTTCAAAGCAACCATGGCAATAGGAACTAGAGCTAATATCTAATTGAGAATCCGATTGTACCTCAAGGGAGTTATTCCCTTGGACCATGAGGCAACGCTCTTCGGACTTTTCTCTCATAGATCTCCTCATATTGTTGATAATCCCTGAAAACTCGGGAGATGTCAATAATCTCCACACTGCAAAAGCCGAGTCATAACGATCAAATACCGGTAAAAGATGTTCACTAAGAGATGCTCTAAGTGCTCTAAGTGCTAATGCATTAGCCTTTTTATACTTGCTACTATTAGGGAAGGATTCCATAGTGGAGGCTTGATAAACTAGATGTCCTAGTCTTTTCAAATGGCTACTCATATTGGCCTTCCAAACATCAAGTCTAATATGGTCAAACATAGGAGGGCTATCCATGAGTGCAAACTAAATGAGTGCAAATGAAGATTAGCAAACCAAGATCTCACTCCTAGGTGGTTAAACCTAAATATCAGGAGCACTAGCTCTGATACCAATTGTAAATATCACCTAGAGGGGGGGGGGTGAATAGGTGATTATGCTAATCTAGTGAACTCAATGCGGAATTTAAAAACTTAATACAAAACACTCAAGTGCAATCAACAAATGATGCACACACAACCAAGCCAAGCAATTATGAATGCACAATATGAATATTTGCAAGGCACAAAGTAAAGAGAGAGATAGAGAGAGAGTCAATGGATCAAGCGCAAACAACAAGATATGTTACGAGGTTCGAGCACCCAGCTCTACATCCCCGCCTTCGACACACGAAGGATTTCTAATCCACTAGCTAGTCCACAAAGAACTCTCACAAGGAGTACCCAACTCCTCTCTTTACAACCACAACCTCCTCCTTGAGGCAAGCTTCAATCCAACAAAACAATCACCTCACAACTCGAGGGATTAGCACAAAGCAAACACAAGGATCACCTCACAACTTGAGGGATACAACCCAAGGCACAAAGCCAAACAAAGATTGGGTTTTTAACTTGGTGGTCTAAACAACAACCACAAACAATTTCTTTCTCCCACACAAAGATCCTATAGAAAAGATAGTAGATTTTAGCTCAAGTGTGGAGAAAACCAAGGGATTTGAAACCAGCAACTCAAAGAAAATCTTTGGGAAATGATAGAAATGAAGATAGTGAAGTTCAAACAAAATCTTTTCCCAAAATCCCTTTTCTTTGATTTTTCAAACCCTAATAAAAACACTAAAAAGATTGTTCAATTTGAATCCAAAAACCTCTTTTGATTGCTGTGAAAACACCAGAGAGTAGGGAAAAATTCGCAAAAAATTCTTAGAGAAAAACTCTTTCCAATGGGGTATTTATAGACCCCAGAAAATATAGCCGTTGGCAGCAGAAAATGCCAGAAATACACTGCCGGTCGACCGCCGGTCGACCGTCCAACGGTCAAATTTTGCCCGTTGCCAGCTATCGGTCGACCGCCCCGGTCGACCCAACAAACAGAGAGCTCTGCTCTCAGACCCGGTCGACCCGGACGGTCGACAGTCCCAAGTCTGCCAAACGTGCACAAATCTGTGCACGTCGGTCGACCGACCCGGTCGACCGATTCAGCCAAGTCGACTTGGTCAGAAGACTAGTCGACTGGTGAAGCCTGGAACAGAAAACTGGGTTAGAAACATGTTTAAAAAATTCTTTTATCTTTTCTAAAAATCACCAAAAATAGTTTTATCATTTTGCATTGATATATAAACATGTGGTAAAAAGTTTAGCTCAAATATCAATCAATATGAACTATTTTTGTGTCTTATCATTTTTACCAAAAACCAAAAACTGTATCTTCTAAATCTTGGATTTTGAATAGAAAATACGTTTTGTCCAAAACTCTTCCAAATACAAAAACATGATATTTAAACAACATTTAGGCATGATGTATATGGATATAATCCTATATACATGAAACATATATATATATATATCCATGTTTTTGACATTAATTCCAACATATGTTTTGTCAAAAATACAAAAACATAAAACACATGAATAAGTAAGTCAAAACTAAGTTTGTCTAGGAAATTAAGCATGTATGTATATAGAACAAATCTAATATACATTAAACCATGTAAACTTGTTTTGATCTATCTATTCATGAAAACCAAGATCGGTTAAACCTAAAACCGAAAAACTGAAAACCAATATTCAAAACATGAAACGTGTGTGTTGTGAACTTGAGCATTATCATACTATTCTAATCTTTACAAATTTGGATCTAAACACAAAACTAAATTATGGTACCGATGTCTTCTTGTAGAGCGCAATCTCCAAGCCGACTCGATCCAAAATTCCTTGATCCACCGAGCAAGTGCTATATATGATCTTTGACGCTCGGGCTCTTGAATCAATATGGGGCTGTTTGGTTGCAAGGAAGTGGGCGGAAGTAAGGAAATAGGGAAGTATAATTGCTCACTTCCCTATCTATTCAAACACCGGAAAAGGAAAATAAGAAAACCTCTTTTCTTTTTATCTTTTCTCTTTTACACAACCATTTCCTCACTTCCAGAGTGCTACAGTTAATTTTGTGGTCATGCAAATCACATTTGTAATAAATTGTAGCACAAAACAGTTAATTTTTTGACCATGTAAATCTCACTTGCATTCTAATTATAGTCTATTTTTTATTTTTCTTAATTAATTTTTATTTTAATATTATTTTACGGTCAACTTTGTGGTCAACTTTTCCACTTTCACATTACCATCCAAACACCGAAAAAGACAAAATATTTTCCAAACCACACTTCCCAGCAACATCCAAACACCGGAAAACTTACTAACCAATTCCCAAGTTCCAAAGGGAATTATTACTACTTCCTCAATTCCTCACTTCCTTATTTCCACCCTTAACCAAACAGGTCCTATGTGAAAGCTTCCAAATCATCTTGTTGAAGCTTATCACCTACTAATAACTTGATTAATGATCTGAAACTAAAATCACAAGATTATTAGTACACATAACTACATGAGTTAATCATCATCAAAACTAGAGTGGAAGGCCTTTGGGCCAACAACTTTTACACTCACATTTTCCCACTTACAATTGTTACAGTTAATTTTGTGGTCATGTAAATCACACTTGTAATACACTTGCAGTTCAAAGCAGTTAATTGATAATCAATATATAATTTAATATTATTAAATATTTAATATTTTTAACAATGTTCAATTTTTATTTAATTATTTAATTATTTAATATTTTAATCTTTCATTTTTTACTATTTTTAATATTATTTTAATATTTAATATTTTAGTAATTTAATTTAATATTTTTATTAATATTGTTATTTAATACTTTATTATTTTATTAATACTTATACCAATTTTTTTATTATTTTATTTAGAGTTAATATTTAATTAATATAACAATATTATAATTTAATATAAAATTATTATATTTTATTATATATTTTTAATATAAATAATTACTTTATTAATATTAAAATATACTTTATTATTATATTAATATTCTATTATGTTAATATTGCAATAATAATTCATTATAATAATATTATAATAATAATTTTAGTGTCAAATTATAATTATATTTTACTTTGTTAATTTTATATTTTTATAGTATTACAATAATATTACAATAAAATTTAATATTATAATAATTTTCAAGTATTTTTTAATATTATAATATTATAACTATATTTTATGATTTTTCTTAAGATTTTGAATATTTATGTTTTATTAGTATTCTTAAAATTTTATTAATGTTCTCTAGATTTCCTTAAAATTTTATATTATTTATTTAGTTAATACTTAAGTAATAATTTACTAATTATACTAATATTTTATTAATATTATTGTTTTAAATAATTATTAAGATTATTAATATTTTTTCTCAAATTTATTAATACAATTTAATTTGCAATAGTAGATTTAATTTAATAGTATTTATAATATTTAAATCACTGCTACAGTTAATTTTGTGGTCAACTTTTTCACTTACACTTTTACGCTACCAATCAAACGTCGTAAAAGACAATATACTTTCTCATTTACACTTTCACTTTATCAACCAAACACCGTAAAATACAATATATTTTCTCTGCTACAGTTCACATTTTCCATTCTCATTTTACAACTTACGACTTGCGACGTTTTGCGGCGAAACAAACAGGCCCTGAGTGTACAGTCTTTTTAGACATATCATTATGTTTCTGTGGCTAATGGAGGGATCATCTAAGGAGAGTCTGAGACAATCGTGCTCCTATACAACAAGTTCAAGGCTTCATCTGTGAGAGGATTCTAGGCAGTTGCTGAAGGGGGTTGTATTAAGTGATAACTGGTATTACCTTGTCAAAAAAGGTGTCAGTTTTCAACCTTTGCTATCTTGATTTTCCTAAAGGAATTTGAACTATTTTCCAGGAACTTACGGTTTTCTTTCTTCTTTCTTTTGACTAGATGTAGTGTTGTTGAGTCTGTTTATTTATGCTTATAAATTGTTTAGGGGTGGACTTAGCAACTTGCTTAGATGAAGGCGCTTTGGGGAGGAGGAGCAGAATGTAATGCTAAATCTCATTGCTTGCAACATTATGCAATCTTTTATCCAAATATAACTATAAAGAATATTAGATAGTATAATATGTTGGAAAATGATATACGAAATACTGCTAAGCTATTTAAATTAAACTTTCAAGAAGGAAGGAACTTCTCTAATTTGATCGAGGCGTGCGGAGCACTGTCCTTAAGAGTAGATCGCGCCCCTCTGAGAGAGTATCTCGGTGCAGTAGGTTGATGGCGGTCTACCCTCCAGGATTCAACGATCGCTGGCCCTGCAAGCGTGCACTCGCAATGCACAGGCTCTCGAACAGCTCGGTTTTGTTTCCTCCAGAGATGCAGGGAAGAACTGAAGAGTCTATGAAAATTTCAGAGGAAGAGGAGGATGGTTGAGTTTTTTTCTTGATAGCAGAGAATAGATCCTTTATAAAGGGAGTTTATCATCATTAGAAAATCTTTGGGAAGATAAAAAATCCTTGGACAGAGATCCAATCTTTCCTTGTGCAGAGAAAGCCTCGGAAAGAGCCACTGCAATGACAGGACAGGACATGGAAAGATACGAATCTCAACAACTATCTCTGACCCAAATATTATGACAGGATTTGAAAAGATTTTATTTTAATTTTAAATCCAAAAATAAAATTGGCAAAACTTAACCCATTCGGGCACACCCGCGAGGCTCTGAAACCCGGATTTGCACCCCCCTGCGCGTGCGATGCGGGCGCACATGCGCATTAAGGTTTTCTGGATCCGGTAATCCAATTCCCTTCACTGGGCCTCAATGGGCTTGTGCGCGCGCGAGCACCCCCTGGTTTCTAGCCCACACAACCCAACATGAAAGAGACTCCATATATAAACACTAAGGAGTTCTTATCCTATTCAATGTGGGACTAAAGGAACTTGGCTTAATTTTGAAATACCCTCAAAATGCTAACAATCCCCCACTATTTCAAAATTAAACGAAAGGATAATAGGAACGAAAGAGAAGAGGAGGAAACATAAGAACTCAATGCATCAATAATGGTGACTTTGGTCTATGAACCACTACCTAGGATATGTAGGTGTGTCCCACAGGAAGTTGGTGAAACATAAAGTTTCTATGAATCAATCTTCCTAATTATGGATCATTGACCTACAACCCACATATCATTCAAAGAACCGAGCTGTTCAAAACGGGTTGGCGCGAATCGGCCATGCGCCCTGCCTGGATATTCATGAGTGCTCTAGAGAATATGTCTACATTCTCATAGGAAGCGGCCCCACTTCCACACTCATATAGGTGGATTCATCAAGTGTGCATTGCAATTAAACACACCACCCAATAAGGGCTATGGTAATCCATTAAGAGCTAATACTCATCCTTTGCACATTGCAATTTGCACTGTCTACATCATAGGAAGGGACTTCTCAATAATAAAATAATGATAGTGCATCTCCAAGTCAACAAATGATTTGTTGTTACCCACATGAACCTACTTCATGAGTTCATCAATCACATAGGTTGGGTTACTATCATTTCTGACTCTTTGTTATAGACATGAGTCCCATTTCCCTCGATGTATTCTCCACTAGTTTTCTCCCTAGTGGTTTGGTAAATGGATCACTTATATTAAGCTCTGACCTCACATAGTCAAGAGATATGATCCCATCATCCAGCAGCTGCTTTACAATTTTATATCTTAGGCGAATATGCCTACTCTTTCCATTGTAAATTTTATTCTTAGCTCTAGCAATAGTAGCTTGGTTATCACAATGAATAGACAGACGGAGCTGGTCTCTTCTAAATTGGTATATCAATCAAAAGATTCCTGAGCCATTCAGCCTCAGTACCTGCCTTCTCTAAGGCAACAAACTCAGACTCCATAGTGGAGCGAGCTGTGACGGTTTGCTTGGATGATTTCCAAGACACCGCACTCCCACCAAGTGTGATCACATATCCACTTGTAGATTTTAACTCATCAGAGTCAGAGATCCAGTTAGCATCTGAGTATCCCTCTAAAACAGAAGGAAAGTCACAATATGTCAAACTATAATTAATAGTTCCTTTTAGATACTTTAGCACTCGATATAATGCTGTCCAATGGTCCTTATTAGGACAGTGAGTGTAACGACTAAGTCGTCCCACGGCATAAGCAATGTCAGGTCGTGTATAGTTCATCAAGTGCATTAAACTACCAATGATTTGTGCATACTCAGATTGTGACACACTTTGTTCTTTATTCTTTCTTAAATGAATGCTACCATCATAAGGTGTGGAAACAGGAGTGCAGTCAAAATGACCAAATCTCTTCAGCATTCTTTCTATATAGTGTCCTTGTGAAAGCATGATATGATCAGAATCTCTAGTTATTTTAATTCCTAGGATTGCATCAACTTCATCCACGTCTTTCATGTCAAAGTTAGAGGACAAAAATGATTTGGTGTCATTTACAATTTCTAAGTTTGGACCAAATATGAGCATATCATCAACATATAAATATATGATAACACCAACATTATCCTCAAATTTAGTATAAATACATTTATCAGCATCATTAATCTGATAATCATTGGAAACAAGAACACTATCAAATTTATCATGCCATTGTTTGGGTGCTTGTTTTAAACCATATAAAGATTTTACAAGTTTGCAAACTTTATGTTCATTTCCAGTTGTCACACAACCTTCAGGTTGGTCCATATATATTTCTTCTTCCAATTCTCCATTTAAGAATGCAGTTTTAACATCCATTTGATGTATCACAAGCTTATGAATAGATGCTAAAGCAAACACACTCTAATAGATGCAATTCTAGTCACAGGAGCAAATGTATCAAAATAATCAAAGTCTTTCTTTTGAGTGTATCCTTTAGCAACTAATCTAGCTTTAAATTTATCCAAAGACCCATCAGGTTTCAGCTTTCTTTTAAATATCCATTTGCAGCCAATAGGTTTTGCACCTGGTGGTAAATCAACAAGTTCCCAAGTGTGATTTGATAATATGGATTCTAATTCATTATTAATAGCCTCTTTCCAGAATGGAGCATCCGGAGAAGAGATAGCCTCTTTATAAGTTAGAGGGTCATCATCAATAAGAAATGTAAAGAAATCTTTACCAAAGTCAGTTTCTTTTCTAACTCTTTTACTTCTTCTTAGTTCAATCTCTTCATTATCATCAGATTCTTGTGCATGACTAGATGATGAAGCATGAGATGGTTTATCAACATGGGTTTTCAATGGAAAAACATGCTCAAAGAATTCTGCATTTTTAGTTTCAACAATAGTGTTAATTTCCATAACATTATTATCACTTCTAGTCACAAGAAACTTATATGAAGCACTATGTTGGGCATAACCAATAAACATGCAGTCAAAGGTTTTGGGTCCTAGTTTCTTTCTTTTGGGTTCAGGTAGAAGAACTTTAGCTAGACACCCCCACACTTTTAAATAGTTTAAGTTTGGTGCATGTCCTTTCCAGATTTCATATGGAGTTATACCGGTTTTCTTATAGGGTATTCTATTTTGAATATGACAAGCAGAGAGTATAGCCTTCCCCCACAGATTCAGAGGTGCACCAGAACTTATAAGCATAGCATTCATCATATTTTTGAGTGTTCTATTTTTCCTTTCAGCAACACCATTAGATTCAGGTGAATATGGAGGGGTAGTCTCATGAATTATGCCATGTTGTTCACAAAATTCATTAAATTGTTTAAGTTCATATTCACCACCTCTATCCGATCTCAATCTCTTTATTTTCTTATTTAGTTGATTTTCAACTTCTGACTTATATTTCAGAAACATTTCAAAGGCTTCATCTTTGGATCTTAATAGATAGACTACTGTATATCTAGAACAATCATCAATAAAAGTGATATAGAATCTTTTACCACCTCTAGTTAAGTTATTTTTAAGGTCACCAAGATCACTATGAATAAGCTCAAGCAATTCAGATTCTCTTTGTACACTTTTACATGATTTCTTAGTGGATTTAGATTCAACACATATTTCACATTTGTCATGATCAGATATAGTTACATTATGCAAGAGACCTATATCTTTCATTTTCTTAATGTAAGAAAAACCAACATGTCCTAACCTACCATGCCAAAGATCACAAGAGTCAATCATGTAAGCAGAAGAAGTAGATGCATTTTCATTCATGATTTCAAGTACATTCAGCATAAATAAACCCTGACTACAGTACCCTTTACCAACAAATTGTCCATTCCTAGTCATTACAATTTTATCAGATTCAAAGCAGACCTTAACTCCAGCTTTTCCAAGAAGGGAAACAGAAATGAGGTTCCAACGAATCTCAGGAACATGAAGCACATCTGTAAGAGAAAGGATCTTCCCTGAAGTAAGCTTGAGAAGTACCTTTCCCTTACCCACAACGGGTGAGGGCCTCAAATCGCCCATGAACACTTGTTCACCATCATCAACAGAGGAGTAAGAAGAGAAAGTTCCTCTGTCAGCACATATATGTCGGGTTGCCCCAGAATCAATCACCCAATTCTTATTATGTGCAACCATGTTCACTTCAGAGATTACAGCAGCAATAATGTCACTCTCAATCAGGCTAGCTTGTGGTTTGGATGGAGCCTCACCAGTATTCCGGAACCTACACTGTGCTGAGTAGTGTCCGGGTTTGCCACACACAAAGCAGTTTCCTTTCTTCTTGAAAGTAGAGTTAGGGTTTCTTTTCATCTTAGGATTCTGATTTGATTTGAAGTTTGACTTATGAAAATATTTCTTTGGTTTAGAAGGCTTGCTTTCAATTAGATTTGCTTTCAATTAGATTTGCCTTGGAAGTAAGTTCCTTGGCCCTTTCAGTTTTCTCTCTTTCTTTATTTTTCTCTTCAATTCTAATATGAATTATTACATCTTCAAGGTTCATCTGTTTTCTTTTATGCTTCAGTTCTTTCTTATAATCTTTTCATGATTCGGGTAGTTTTTCAATTAGGGCTCCAACAACAAAGGATTCGGGTATTTCATTTTTAAGATCATCAATTAGAACATGGTATTCATGAATTTGAGAAGAAATATCTTTTTCATCAGACATAACAAAATTCAGAAAATTTCCAATAGCAAATTTTTGAGTTCCAGCATCTTCAAGAATGTATTTCTTATTAAGACTTTCTCAAATTTCAGTTGCAGTTTTATAAGGACAGTAAACATCAAACAGTGCATTACTAAGTGTGCTGAGAATGATGTGTCTACAGATTTTGTTGGCTTTTTCCCAGTTTTGCAGTTCCTTTTCTTTCTCTGGTTTAGGATCAGTTATAGCAAAGGCATAACCAGTTACATCAAGTGTGGACATAACCTTTTCTTGCCATCTTTTATAGTGGGTTCCATTAAATGGTTCAATCCTAGAGATGTCAGGCAGAGACTTAACATTAGTAGCAGCAACCATAGCAGTATCCATATCTACTCTTAAGATTGTTGGAAAATGATATACGAAATACTGCTAAGCTATTTAAATTAAACTTTCAAGAAGGAACTTCTCTAATTTGATCGAGGCGTGCGGAGCACTGTCCTTAAGAGTAGATCGCGCCCCTCTGAGAGAGTATCTTGGTGCAGCAGGTTGATGGCGGCCTACCCTCCAGGATTCAACGATCGCTGGCCCTACAAGCGTGCACTCGCAATGCACAGGCCCTCGAACAGCTCGGTTTTGTTTCCTCCAGAGATGCAGGGAAGAACTGAAGAGTCTATGAAAATTTCAGAGGAAGAGGAGGATGGTTGAGTTTTTTTCTTGATAGCAGAGAATAGATCCTTTACAAAGGGAGTTTGTCATCATTAGAAAATCTTTGGGAAGAAAAAATCCTTGGACAGAGATCCAATCTTTCCTTGTGCAGAGAAAGCCTCTCACTGCAATGACATGACAGGACAGGGAAAGATACGAATCTCAACAGCTATCTCTGACCCAAATATTATGACAGGATTTGAAAAGATTTTATTTTAATTTTAAATCCAAAAATAAAATTGGCAAAATTTAACCCATTCGGGCACACCCGCGAGGCTCTGAAACCCGGATTTGCACCCCCCCTGCGTGTGCGATGCGGGCGCACATGCGCATTAAGGTTTTCTGGATCCGGTAACCCAATTTCCTTCACTGGGCCTCAATGGGCTTGTGCGCGCGCGAGCACCCCCTGGTTTCTAGCCCACACAACCCAACATGAAAGAGACTCCATATATAAATACTAAGGAGTTCTTATCCTATTCAATGTGGGACTAAAGGAACTTGGCTTAATTTTGAAACCCCCTCAAAATGCTAACATAATATATACTTTACTATAGAGTAACCATATAGTATTATTTACAGCTTTGTGAGTTTTCCCCCCCACTCTTCTTTGATTTTTTTTAAAATAATTTGATATTTTTAACCTAACCCAGAAAAAGGATGATATTTTTTTCCTTTCTGCTTTTTATATTTCCAATTGAATGGGGGAACAAGGGAAGAACATTTACATAGTTACTTATTTTTCAAATTGCAGAAAGAAGTTTCTTTTTTTAATTGTTTATAATTTGGTATGATATGAAAATGTTCCAAATTTAGACGCAAAAGGATCACAATTAACTATCTACGCCATCATCGACACTTGCAAAGTATGCATACTTAAGTATTTATTTAGGAGCATTTAGATGCCAAATGTTAGCTGTTTACTTACTATCGCGTGTTTCTTTCTCATAGGAACCTCATTGTTGCAATCAATGAATACTTAAGAATATTGTTATATCCAATATTCTTTACTTAAGTACTAATGCAACTTCTGGATATCATCGGGGCAATATTGACAAGTTTCATCTCAAGTTTACTTGCACTCGCATGATTGCTACCCTAAAAGCACACATTTATGCTTGTGTTGTCTTACACGTGTCAGTGGGTGCTTGATCATTTGGTACACTAAGTCTTTTTACTCCTTACGGTAGAAATCTGACCGAAATTCTAATAATGTTACCTAGACACTTTACACCGGCATCAAGTGTCCTAAAGTGTCCAACATGGTAAATTTTATAAAGTAGAATATGTGTACACTCTCATTTTGTGTTTTTTATGTGTATGTGTACAAACATATGTGCGCATGCATGTATATATTTGTGTTTATGTATAGCCACATGCTACTCATCTCATATTTATTAGAGCAATATGCTCTATTTAGCATTATTTGTTTAAATATCATAGCATAGTACAAAAAACGAGGCACGAGATTGGATGACATTGGGAGTATAAACAAAAACACTTAATATTTTTTTTGTTTCTATTGTTATGAATCTTTCCATACAAGAGGGTATGCTTTTTAGCAACATATTTGCGAGGATATGCTTTTTATAGCCTTTTAAAATATTAATTCTGGAAGGTTTCTGGATGATATAGTTTTAAGATAAAATTAAATGAGCAAAGTGAAAAATATGCATGATAAATAAAAGAAAGATGCGAATAAGTGAAGGTTTGAGAAACCCTTTTGTGATTCTGGGAGTTGATTGACTCTGATCAGTGATAGTGACAACGATCGATCTAGAATAGATGCAAAATATTCACCACGGGCATACTCTCCTTGTTCTATCAGATTTGTTTATAAGATTGGGAGGTAATGGCACAAATTTGGAGCTCTTGGGTGTGCATAATCCCTCTGAACCCTACTATGAACGAATTTGTCTTGCTCTAGGTTGAACCCACAGGGAGTGGAATTTGAAATAGATGACTACAGGGATTTTTGCTACAGAGGGAGGACTGTATGAGGCCCAGAACTGCCCTAACCCTCTAGAGTTGCGTGCTATTTATAGACAAATTCAGAGCTTTAGTAACTTGCAAATGAGGGATGTAGAATGAAGTACAATATTCTTCAAATTAGCCCATATTCTTGATTTTAACCCATATTGCTACTCAATGGGCCAGCATGTAAGACCAAATTGCCTACTTAGAACTTGTCTCAACCGTACAAGTAAGCTATACTCAAAAGTCTGTTTGTGGGTTCACAGACTCCGTTGACATATTTATTTTAAAAGAAACAGTCATGTGTGCTGCAAATGGGTCCATCGTAATTGCTTGTGAGTGCGGTGTTGTGCCGTGTTCCTTTGACTATGAGGTTTTTTTTTATACATATAAAAAGAAAACTAGGGTTCTTATCCTTGGAAACAAGCCCACAGTGACAGTCTAGCTGTAGGTCTTAGGTCTAAACTAATATAGGCCAAATGAAATTAACACCCCCCCCCCCCCCCCTGTTTTCACGTTCAAGTCTTTACTCTTCTTCCTTTTCTATTATTCCTCTGTTGAAGTGTCCTATTTTGTTGCTGGACCTTTCTCTTTCTTTTGCTGTTCATTTTTTATATCTTTTTTATGAATTATATTATTTTTTATTATGAGGCTTCATACAAGTGTAAATTCTTGTTACTCTCTTTATAAAAATCAGTTATCTTTGAAAATTGGGGCAATACTAATCTTTTATTTCTACGACTTCAAAATTTTAGGAACAACATGTTACGTACTTAGGATGATCACGAGCAGGGTATCAACAGCCCCCCCTCCTTGAAGAGTGGTTTGTGATGGAGCATGAGTCAAGGTTTATAATGATGACTGGCTCGTATATACTTTTTTGGTTACTATTTTTTTATTATTTGTTATTATTTTCATTTTAAATATCCTTGCACATATATATATAGAGTAGTCTTTGTGTGAGAAACTTTCTCACGCGAAGACCGTGAGAAAACTATATAGGAGCTTTTATGTGGATGATCCGAGCCGTTCATCTTGATCTATATACTTTATTTAGACTATCAATTAAAAATCACGCGAGTCCGAGCCTTTTACCCATATAACTAGTGGTTACAAAACATATGTTATATCACCGTAGAATAAAGATGTCACTTGATGCATCGGTAAAAAAAGTTGGAATCGCGTGATTTTTTATTGGTTGTATAATTAGAGTATGTAGATCAAGATGAACGGTTCGGATCATCCATAAAATCTCTCTTATATGGTTTTCTCACGAAGCTTATTATGAGAAAGTTTCTCATTTGAAAATTTTCCTATATATATATATATATATATATATATATATATATATATATATATATATATATATATATCGTAATGATTTTAACTCTTATTCATTTATTTATATTATTTTCTTAATAGTTTTATCATTATTTTCTTACCATATATTTTTATATTTTTTGCCCTTTTTGTTGTTATAATTTTCATTTTTAATTATTGTTATTATATATATTTTAATTAGGAAGTCAAAAATGGGAGGACAAGGTGTCCTATGGTGGATATTCTGTCGGAGAAGATTCCTAGGCAATTGAAGGGGAATTTAAAAAGATTTCTAGGTCACGATGCCGCAAGGAGTAGAATTGGGATCCTATGGTAGGTATCCCATTCGTGAAATTCCTAAGTCATGATGCATGGAAATTAGGTGAGATTGGGACTTCATAACGAGGGTATCCCAAAGGGAGATTCTAAACATGATGTTACAAAAGATTGAAACTGAAAGGGGATTCAAATGGTAAAATCTTTAGGAAAGAATATTTAAATGGATTTTGCATGAGAATGAACACAAGAGGGAAATCTTGACATATAACATTTTGAGGGAAAGAAGGCTTCATGTCGTGAGCTTTGCTGAGCATTTGTCATAGCCTTTGTATTGTTGGGGGAGCTCAAGAATACTCAAGGTTGACTTCATGAAAGTTCTTTTTTTCGTATAATGGGGCATTCCCCACTTGCGAACTAGTGAAGAGACTTCTTAGAAGATTAGAGATACTTGCCCTTCTGTTGCCTGAGGTAGGGGTGCTCCAACCAATTGAGATATTTTGCCCCTTTTCTCTTTTCTTTGTGTGAAATGGACCAACAAAAGGAATATACAATTAGTACAAAATTGTATGTGCAAGTTTATATTACTACCATAGTAAAGAAGTATTACTATTATTATCATAATTATATTTTTTTATTATTGTTACTATTATGCTATGTAGTATGGACACGGACATGAATGTTGGACATGACACGAACACGGGACACGACGAAAAATAAAAAACGGATACAGGGACACGACAAGTAATATTTTATTATTTTTATTATATATAGATAAATTTATTCTCCATGTTCCTAATTTTTAGATTTTTTTCTCATACTTTCAAAGAGGTGCATTGTCTTCAACCTTTTTCAATGGTACTTTTCGAAGTAGACATTTCTGCACAATTCTATCCATGTGAGTAGAATAATGAATAATAAACTTGTCAAAAAAAATCAAATTTGAATAATTAGTTTTATTAAAGGTAAGATGAAAAACAAATAAAATCTAAATAATTTACATCTATAGCTTCTATAAAGCGACAAACAACAAAAAAAATCTAAACATAATCTAGCTAATACCTCACCTAGCTCATGATGTGTGTAAATTTTACTAATATATTTGCTTATGTCAGAACAATATTTTTTTTATGTTTATTTAAGCGACATGTGATTTTTAGATATCTAGTGCATGATCTTTAAATTTTATTTAATGCCGACACGACGTTGGACATGATACCGACACGTGATTTTATGATTGTTTAAAATCCGACACGGCATCAGAGTGTCCAACACATGTTGGGCAAGTGTTGGGCAAGTGTACGTGCCACCGACACGGGCACGATACTTACTTTGAAGTGTCTGTGCTTCATAGCTATTATGATAACATTTTTTGCGTTACCGAAGTTTGAGTGGGTCATTCTCACTTTTCGGCTGTCAAAAAAATTGTCATAAGTAATGGTGCATTGAGGAATGTTTAGGAGCATATGCTCTCAGGTTGTGGGATTAGAGCATTATGACCTCTACAAATTTAGGGAACCATAGAATCGAATCTTAGTCGTCTCTCTACACATTCAAATGTTTTAGTCTATTCTATCTCTCCATGTCTCTTGGGCTATTTGGAGATTTATTGGTAACCGATGCTAAACACATCTCAATAGGCAAGTCATTTAGCCCTCTATTTGAGGAATGGATGAGTAATATTTGTCTTTCTTTTTCTTTTCTTTTTCCTTTTAATGCCATAAATTCATTTTTCTATTTTGCCCTTCTTTTATTGTTGCATAATTCTCCTTCTGTTTAACCTCATGTGGAACTTTAGAATCCAGATTGGTTAAAACACCTTTTTTTCGTTATAGGCTCACATCACAAGTTCTTAGATTTCTCTTGGACTCTAGCTTTTAGCGTTTTTAATCTGTAAGTTCATAAATCGGCTTTGCTTACTCATATATATTTTTTATATCTATCATGGTTGGGGAGTTTGAAAGCATACCGTGAATTAATAAGACGCATACCCAATGATATTCATCGTGAACTTTGTCCATGGATAGTTTATATCTATGTGGCACGGACACGACAACATTGAAATAGATACGACACCGGACACGTGATAAATTCTTAAAATACACACGACACGCATGCCCGACATGTTTCGGACACGACACGGCTTCATGATAGAGTGTTCGTGCTATATAGGTTATAATGATTTGTTAGGGTGGATTTGGATGATAGTTATGTTATTGACAATTAATAATGAGTAGTTAGCTCCGTCTTTAAGCATTGTGGATATAGATTTTACAATATCTATATAAGATGAACTCTATCTTAATATCGAATATGTGGTCTCTGTATTAATTGGTAGTGGAAATGTTCTCTTCCTCACTCGTCAACTCATATTGTGTTAAGAGCACATAGACTTAGTTATTAATCATATTTTCACCATAAAGTCATTAGCTCATGTCATATTGGCTTCTTATTCGAAGACATGAGTTCGCGACTTGTGGTCATGGTTTTTTCTTTTATGGATTTCTCTTTGCTCAGGTGTGGATTATTTTTTTGGCTCTGCATTACAAGCAATAAACTTGAAATGCTTGACGGAGACTATGTGCAGTATCTCTTTTTATTACAATTTTTTGCATGTCTCAATATGTTCAGGAATCTTTTTGATGCTTATGTTTTCATGCGTATAGGACACCTTAGGCGAATTATTACTCCAGTTTTGTGTAGCTCTGAGTGCTTCTTATGTGTGGGTGGGCGGGGGGGAGGCACATATTTTGTGGCTTATTCATTTCACTGCTCTATTTGCCAACTGGGTCCTAATTTTATACCCCTCCCGTTTTTTCTAATACGCCGAGGGTTGAGAGTGGACAACTTGGGAGTGATGAAGATGGGCAAGGCCATAACTGCTCAATGGGCTACACAATAACTGCTGAGAGCTTACGTAGGCACCATTGCTGAAGTAGATTCATGTCCAAAGAGGTTGCCTATTGTGAATTGCTCTGACTTTGGCTCCCACGAATCTCAACCTTCCACCAAATTAATATCTATTTTGAAGTGTAAATGAACATATAGCTTAGCTGCTCCTCAGCCACAACCGGACGTTGCAACACCTTCTTGACCTCGTTGGATTTAAATCACATGCATTTAGAATCTTTTAAATGTGTGTTCAGTGTTTTAAAGTTGTACCTGCTTTTAGTGCTAAGTCTCTGTAATTGTTTTTTTCCCCCTTTTGGTTCATCAACTCGGTTCCTCTGCTTTGTACTTACTGATAATGAAAGCATTCCATTTTGTTGTTCATCATTGTAATTTATTTTTATATATTTTCTTTTGTCATGTGTGCACATTTGATTTTAATTACTTGTGCATTGGTAAACACGCGAAACCTAAATGCCTAACTTCTATTATCTGCTAATGTCTAAAAATACTCTTTCTTATATATACTCTCATTTATTATTTTCTTTCCCTTTTGTCCCCACGTGACTCTTGAAAGAGTTAATGCTAATGTTATTGTTGTGTCACGTGGGAAGAACGCAAAATAAAAGCTTTCATTATCACTGAGCACAACATAACAGAGAGAATCGAGCTGATGAACACAAAAGAGGGAAAAATACAAGAGACTTACATTAAGAGCGGGTACAACATTAAACACCAAATAGACATTTAAAAGATTCTGAATACATTTTGATTTAAAATTCGACGAGGTTGAGAAGAAGCACTGCGATGTTTGGTTCTGGCCTAGGAGCTTATATGAGCTATATGCTCATTTGCAGTTCAAAATAGATGCTGATTTGATGGAAGTTGAGATTTGTAGGAGCCAAAGGACAGAACAACTCATGACAGACAACCTCGTTAAGTTTACTTTAGTAGCGTCGGATCCACTGTCTTTGTAGACTATTCAGAAGCCATGGCCCTTGTGTGTTGCCCATTCCCATCTTCATCACTCTCAAGCTTTTGATACTTAACCCTCACCATATTAGAAAGAACAGGAGGGATATGAAAATTAGGATCGAGTTTGTGAATACAACAGTGAAATGAATAAGCCACAAAACTATTGCTCCCATTTGGGAGCCTCATAAGAGTATAATTCGCCTAACCTAGAAGCATGACGACATTAACATCTGAAAGATTATCAAATATATTGCAGCATGCAAAAAATCATAACGAAGATGGATGATGCACATTGTCTTCGTCAGACATTCCAAGTTTATTGGCTTGTATCGCGGGGCCAAAATGAGAATTTCGCCCACCTTAGAGCAAGGAGAGGAAATCCAAAAAAAAATCATGATCATGAGTCACGAGTCATCTCTTCGAATAAGAAAGTCAATACGACACGAGCTAATGCCATAAGACCTCTTATGGTGGAAATATGATTGATAACTAAGTTTACACGGTCTTCACACAATATGAGTCAACTATGGGAAGAGAAAAATCCCATTAAGAGCACTTTCACCGCTGTGCCCGCAAAAGGCACAACGGTGGGTTTTGGCAAAATCACTGCTACAGTGATTTCACCCGGGCTT